>JAZKJV010011122.1:0-62716 GCA_037367405.1 Ottelia alismoides | reverse complement strand
CCCCAAGGTAGACAAGTTGTATCAACGTACCGGCTACATCCCGGTCGAACATAGTTACATCAAGAGAATTTAATGGCTGTCTTTTCTACAATCATTGCTGCTGTCGGAGCCATTGCTGCCGTTGCCGGTACCGTTGGTTCCGTCGTCATGGGCCAGCAGCAGGCCAGTGCTGCCAGGAAGTCCCAGAGGGTCCAGCAGGAGCAGGAGGTTATCCGCCAGAGACAGGCCAACCTCGATGCCGTCCGCAAGAAGCGAGAGATCATCCGCCAGCAGCAGATGGCCATGGCACAGGCCCAGGCTACCGCAGTGGCTCAGGGAGCCGAGAGTGGGTCAGCCCTGGAGGGAGCCTACGGGTCTATCTCGGGCCAGACCGGAGTGAACCTGCAGGGCGTGGAGCAGAACCAGGAGATGGGCAACACCATGTTCGCCCTGAACCGTGAGGCTACCCGTATCGGGAACCAGGCCTCGGCCGCTGGCTCTGTCGCCTATGGGTTTCAGGGCCTCTCCTCGCTGGGAGACTCCATCGTCAAGAACTCCGAGACCATCGCTCGCGTGGGTACGTACTTCGGTAAAGCCGCTTAATGTCGATCTTTGACCAGGGCTCCGGCGCCACCTTCGGTGGTGTTGCCGCTGATGCCCCGCCTGTTGTCCAGGCTCCGATCTCCCTTGATGATCCCTCCCCCGAGCAGACTCCTGACGGGGACAAGATCTCCTTTGACACCAAGCCTCCGGTCAATCCTCAGGTGGCACGCCAGAGGGCCGAGAAGGCCAACTACGCCCTGGGGGACAAGTCTCCCGGGGTACAGGTGCTGCAGGGAGCCATCGAGAACGGGACCGAGGAGAACCTGAGGCAGCAGACCGCTGCGGAGAAGGCTCTCCAGAACGCCAAGGACAAGCAGAAACTCGTCGAGGGTATCGTTATTGGTGGTCCTCCCACCAAGGAGACCCTTGGTGCTGCAAGGGCTGTTGCCGGGGCTCCGGTGGACGAGAATCCCGATACCCTATGGGAGAAGTCCTTTGGTCACGCCATCACCAATCGGGTCCTGACGGGGCTCAAGGGGGCCCTGGACACGGTCGAGAGCATCGGGGACATGGGAGGCAACGACCTCTCCATCGACGCTGCCAATGCGACAAAGGACCTGATCGCCAACAAGGAGGTGGCCCAGAGGATCACCGAGGACCTCGAGGCCGAGCTGTCCAACATGGGATGGGGCGAGAGAGCCACCACCTGGCTAGGTGCCAACGTCCCGTTCCTGCCGTGGTACCGTGTGTCCCAGACCATGAAGGACACCCCGCTCGAGGGTGGCATCAAGGGCCAGGGATCGACCATTGGTGAACGTGTCCAGTGGCTGCACTCCCTGCCGCCCGACAGGTTCTACACCGAGCTCAAGGCTGCGGTGGACCAGCTCAAGGAGTCGAATCCCGAGACGGCTCTCTACCTCGCCCAGGCTGCTGTCTCCTACTCCACGGCCTCCCAGAACTTCGACAACGCCATGTCGGCTCTCGATGTGGCTGACGTGGCTGGTGTCGTTGGCGTAGGCAAGCTCGCTACCCGGTTCCTCAAGGGTGCCGGCAAGGTTGCTGCCAAGGCTGCGGACGAGACCATAGCCCGGGAAGCAGGCAAGGCTGCCTCTCAGGCGTTCGGCAAGATCGACACCTCAGGCCTCAAGGATGCCTTCCGTAAGGCCGTGTCTGCTGCCGAGGGTCAGGCTGACTCCGTCAAGGTCGCCATGCACGATGCCGTCAAGGCTGTCGAAGGCACCACCACGGATGCAGCCAAGGTGTTCACCGTCACCGGCGACATCCCCACGGCTGCCCGTATCGACGTCTCCAAGGAGATCCAGGCTGCCATCAAGGGGAAGGATCCTCTCACCGAACGAGGTGGGCTCTTTGCCAAGGTTCCTTCCCTCTACGACCCGGAGGTCTACGGAGCCAACATCGGCAACTGGTCGAGGGCTGCAGCCGACGAGCTGTTCAACACCATGAAGGTCAACGGCCGCAAGATGCTCGATGCTCTTGCCGATCCTGCCATGGTCCGCCGGCTGACACCGGAGGCTCTCAACAAGGCGTTCTCCGAGGCCGAAGACATCATCAGAAACCGAACCGCTCGCATCTCCGATTCCCTGATCGATGTGTCTCACACCATGCCGGACGAGACCCTGGCCAACGTAGCCTCCGTCTCGGCCCATTTCGGTATGCCCGACAAGACCCTGTTCTCCACCCAGAAGCAGGCAGCCTATTGGGCTCGTGCCCAGTACAAGCTGCCGGAGTTCTCCGTGGTGCAGCGGGGGACCGGTTATGCGATCGAGGTCTCCAAGCACGTCGACGAGACCACCAACGGTGTGCGTAGCTTCCTGATCAACACCGAGAACCAGACCAACGACCTGATGCCGATCACCCAGTGGCTCAGGTCTTCCACCGGTGTCGTCTCTCCGTTCCAGACCCAACAGAGGTTGACTGCTGTCCACGCCCAGAACGAGCTTCACCGGCTGGTGGATGAGGCAGCAAAGCCTCTGAAGGACCTCAAGGACAAGACGGGCCTCATGCGGGCCCTGGAGGACAACAGGGATACCCTGGTCGACAAGTTCGATGCTGAGGGTACCGTCATTGGTCAAGACCGCGGTGTCTGGTGGGAGTCCATCGGTGACATCGAAAAGGGCTGGATGAAGGTCAACAACAGGCTTCCGACCGAGCAGGAGGTGGCTGCCTACTTCTCCTACAGGCAACTCCACGACCTCGATTATGTCGCCCGCAACCTGACCATCTTCAGGGACCTGGCCCGCCAGGGTGTGGAGCAGGTCACTATTCATACGCCTCTTGGTAAGACCAATACCCTCGGCAAGATCGTTGACGACCTGCCCTGGGACAACGGCTACGACGATGGCATCTTGAAGCTGAATCCGGAGGGTGAACCCACCTTCCTGCCGAAGAGCCGTGTCAACAAGGACAGGCTCAAGGAGCTGCTCGACGAGGGCTACCAGATCGTCCAGCTCGCCAACCCCAGCCGCAAGCCGTTCAAGGGGATGGTCGACTCGACGGTGAACTTCGTGGTCACCAAGAACGCCGAGACCTCCCGCCTGAAGTGGAACCAGCTTCCCCACAAGAACGGACCTCACGTCGACTACAAAGACCAGTTCATGGTCAAGCAGGCCAAGATCACCCGGGTGGAATCCCAGGACGAGTTCGCTCGCACCAAGGTCCAGCACACCCTGGACGGTGACACTTCGGTCTTTGGCTTTGCCACCCGGGCCGAGGCCGTGAAGTACTCCCAGGCGATGGAAACTGCCCGCCAGTTGCTCATCAAGGGAGAGACGCAGCAGCTCAAGGACTTCCTGGAGGGCAACCTCCCGTTCACCTACAAGAAGTTCAAGGGACTGTTCCAGGCCACCACCAAGGGTGGAGAGACTGTTCCCCCGAGGCTGGACATCAACGAACCGTTCCATGCGGTCTCGTCGGGGGAGCGTGTCTCCGATGTCGATAAGACCCTGCCCTCCCGGTACGAAGGCTTCGTCGATAACATCCGCAATCCCTCGAACCTGATGGAGCAGGTGGACAAGAAGTTCGCCGGCATGAGGGATACCGACTCCCTGTGGACTGTCGATGAGGGACCGATCCACAAGTTGGGTACGGCTCGCATGGTCGATCCCGTGACCACGATCAACAACGCCATGGGCAACATCATGAGGTCCCGCCTCATGGCGGACTACAAGATCCAGTCCATGGAGTCCTTTGCCCAGGAGTTTGCCGACCTCTCGTCCGTTCCCCGGGATCAGTTCATGTCGAACCCGGGCTACTACATCCACAACATGCAGTTCGTGAACCCCACCCCGATGAACCGGGACAGGATCCGACAGGCCATGGCATCCCGTCAGGCGATCCTCAACCTCCTGGGGACCGACACCGTGGTGGGTCTCGATACCTCCCACATCCTGACCAAGCTGGCAGATCAGGTCTACAAGAGGCTGGGCCAGAAATGGGGACAGAGGATCACGGACCTCGAGCTCTATCGGACAGCCGATCCGTTCACCTACCTCAGGGGAATTGCGTTCCACTCCACCATGGGTCTGTTCAACCCGGTGCAGTGGTTCTTGCAGATGCAGACCATGGCTCACGTCATTGGCGTCGCCGGCCCCACCCATGCTGTTCCTGGAATGGCTGCGGGCACCTTGATGTGGAAACTCAGGTTCACCGAGAACCCCAAGATCATCAACCACTTTGCCGGCATGGCCTCGAAGATGGGGATGAAGCGGGAGTGGTTCCTGGAGTCCCTCGATGCCCTGAAGAAGACCGGCTACCAGCTGGTCGAGGGTGAGCACGCATGGCGCAACGACGTCCTCGAGCCCCAGTTGTTCCAATCCAAGGTGGCCAAGTTCCTCGACAAGGGCACAGTGTTCTTCCGCGAGGGTGAACGCATGACGAGGCTTGCTGCCTGGAACACTGCCTACCGTGAGTGGAAGGTAGCCAACCCCGAGGCAGCTCTCGACAACGCTGCACGACAGAACATCCTAGCCAGGGCCAACACCCTTACGGTCAACATGACCCGGGCAGGCAACGCCTACTGGAACTCCGGTATCCTCTCGGTGCCCACCCAGTTCGGTTCTTATGCTGCCCGCATGTCCGAGCAGTTCCTCTCCGGCCAGCTCACCAAGGTGGAGAAGGCACGGGCTCTTGCGACCTACTCGATGCTCTACGGCATCCCTGCTGCTGGCTCTGCGGTGGTCCCCTGGCCCTGGTATGAGGATGTCCGTACCTGGCTCCTCGACAAGAACATCGACGTGAACCAGCCCGTCATTGAGGCCCTGCACACGGGCATCATCTCGACGTTCATGCACCACGTCATGGGGATCGACACCAACCTGGCCTCTCGTGCCGGCCCTGGTGCCCTGCCCCTTCTGTCGTCCATCCGTGAGGACGGTCTCACCCTGGATACGCTCCTTGGTGCCTCGACCTCTGTCTTCGGAGGCTGGGTCAAGGAAGGAACCGGCAGCGTGGGCAAGCTCATCTCCAACCTCTCGTCGGAGGAGGGATTCAAGTCCACACCTCAGGATGCCCTGCAGTTCCTCCAGAACGCATCGTCGATCAACAACGCAGTCAAGTTCTACTACGCTGTCAACTACGGGAAGTTCTTCTCCCGTAACGGTACGTACCTGGGAGATGCTTCGTTCTCCGATGCCGTTGCGTCTCTCATCATGGGTACGACACCCAAGGACGTGGACGATGCGTACCTCAAGATGAAGTACATGAAGGGGATGGACGAGGCCAAGAAGTCTGCGGTCAAGGACATCACCAGGGAAATCCAAAGGGCACTGGCTGCCCAGGATCGAGGGGACAAGGACGCCTTCGAGGCTGCCATGAACAACGCCCACCTCCTGTTCGTGGGTGCTGACTTCAGGCCAGACGAGAGGGCCAAGGTTCTCCAACAGGCTCTGGGATCAAACAAGTCCCTGGTCGAAAGCATCAACGAGAAGTGGGTCACTTCCGCACCCTCGGACAAGGTGGAAGGACGTATCAAACAGTTTCAGGAAATGAATAACTAACATGGCGAAGTTTACAGAAGGCGTTCGTCCTACGCAGGATCCCGAGTACCTCCGCAGTTCCCCGGGGTGTAGATGCACTGCCCTGTCGATAAGACCTGGGGTAACCTCTTTGCCGGTATCGGTGACACCATCGGTACCGTGGCCAACGTGGCTGACCAGTACGTCCAGGGCAACATCAAGCAGGATGTCCTCAACGGCTACGACACTGCGATCGACAGCCAGGGTGTGCCTGAAGCGGCGGCATCTGCCGCCAAGGACAACCCCATCACGTTTCCTGGGCAGGGGGAGTTCGCCAACTCTGCCGCCAAGCTGACTGCTGCGTTCAACGCCGGCAAGATCTCCGACACCTACTACTACTCCAAGCTGGAGGCCATGAGCCGCAGCCTCAGGGCACGCTACCCGGGCTACCGGGATCAGGTGGATTCCATCATCGAGAAGACCACCGGGGTGAACCCTGCCAATGCCGTACGCAGGTCTCTCCTTGGCCAGCTTGAGCAGATCGGAACCAACAGGTCCGACGAGTCCAAGTGGTGGAGGAACTACTGGAAGGAGAATGAGAAGTTCCTGTCCCCCGAGGACATCAAAGAGCTTGGGGACATGACCGGGGACAACCAGGCCATCCGGAACAAGGTCATCAACAAGAAGGGACGGGACTACTCGGTCGAGGTCGACAGGGCCAACTTCGCCCTGGCTGCAGACCAGAAGAAGGTCACCCAGGAGGAGGCCATGTCCAAGGCTACCCTCGATGTGGACCGTACGTTCAACGACATCGTGGGGAACCAGCTTACGGGCAAGATCGAGTCCCTGAGGAAGATGGTCCAGGACAAGGGTGGCAAGCCCCTGACCCCCGAGGAGACAGCTCAGCTCACCAGCCAGTTCAACATCCTTCGGGACCAGATGAAGGGAGCCATCCTCTCGAGGCTGAACTCTCCCCTGGATCCCAACAAGGCAGACTCTCCCTCCTATGCGTCGATCATCAACGACCCCACCAAGGTTAACCAGATCGTGTCTGCGGGCATGGCCCGTGTCGAAGACCTCGGGGAGATGCTGAAGAACGGTGACTGGGGTGCTCTCGGCCAGCAGGCTCGTATGATCAAGGCTACCGAGGATTCCACCTACGGCCGGCTCCTCCAGGAGAAGCCCATCTTCGGTACGCTCCAGGCTGCCCAGAGGGCCATTGGTCCCCAGGCCGCCGGTGTCCTGTTCGATCGGCAGGGAGCCCTCCTCAGCGAGGCCTTCGGGGCTCTCAACGAGTTCCATCAGGCCCAGGCTCTCACGGGTCAGGGTACCCCTACGTCTGCTCTCCAGGACCACCAGAGGGCAGGCCAGAAGGCAGGGGCTCCCTACAAGGACCTGATGAAAAGGTACGTCGACAACATCACCAATCCTGCGGTGCCTGCAGAGGCAAGAGCCAATGCTGCCAAGGCTACCTTCAAGGACAAGGAGTTCCTGTCGAACTTCACGGCCAAGAACCAGACCGAACTCTACACCCAGTTCGTCTCACCGCAGACGCTGAAGAACATGCAGGCCATCAAGGATACCGATCCTGAGGCGTGGAAGGCCTATACCGACTGGGCGTATTCCAACTTTGGCAGGCTGTTCAAGCAGCAGATCGACACCATCCAGGAGTCGAACACGGGCTCTGCTCCGGCTGCCTACAACGTCCTATGGGACGAGAAGAACAACCAGTTCACCATCGAGCAGACCGACCTGGGTAAGAACAATCCCAACATGTCGGCCCTCCAGGCTGAGGTCACGGGGGTGAAGACAGCCGTGGGTGAACTCAACAGGGTTCTGAAGTCCGTGGGTGGCGTAGCCGAGGCAGACGGCAAGAACGTCTCCAGGGAGCTCAGGGACTTCCTCCAGGGCTCCGGGTTCTCAGGGTCCACCACCCGTGCGCCGACCTTCTGGAACAAGCTCAGGGACGCCCTGAGTGCCACCCAAGGGCAAGGCACGGGAGCCATCACCGCTGGTGAAGCCATCAAGCAGTCGAAGGCTGAGATCGACCTCGATGCCAAGGCAGCCACCTACGCTGCCAACTACGGCACTGGTCTCTCGGAGCTGATCGCTGGAGGTGAAAGCGGAGGCAACTACAACCGGCTGGTGAACAAGACCGATGGGACCAAGGTGGTAGACCCCAATCTCACCAACATGACGGTGGCCGAGGTGCTCGAGAGGCAGAAGACCATGATGGCCGAGGGACACCCGAGCACTGCAGCCGGCAAGTTCCAGATCATCAGGGGTACGCTGCAGGGGCTGGTCAACGATGGGGTGCTGTCCCTCAACGACAAGTACGATGAGGTGACCCAGGAGAGAGCTGCCCAGGGTCTCATCCAGAGGCGTTGGAGGCAGGCCGGAGGTGATCCTGCCAAGTTCCTTCGCTACCTTGGGGATGAGTGGGAGATCCTGAAGAAGGACCCCCAGGCTCAGGGCCCAGGTGGCAGACACCCTCCTCAGTCAGGCAGCAGCCGATAACGACTCGTAACAAAAAGAAAGGGGCCCCGAAAGGAGCCCCTTAAGTTTTGGTACTGAGCGGTTAGGCTCGTTTGTCAATCTCCATCACGGCACGCTCGATGTAAACCATAGCGTCTGACAATTCCTCCTGAATCTCCAGAAGCCATCGTCGCAGGTCACCCGGGTCTTCACCGATCGGGTGGCCATATTTTTTCATACCTTTCACCGATCTCTGGGCCATGCGGGACATGACGGAGACAACAGCAGGATCGATGTCAGATACCACAGGAACCTCCGTGGCCGGTGATTTCACAGATGTCATGGCCGACGACTGCTTCATCGAACTCTTGCCCAAGCTTTTGAACGGCCTCAGAGTACGGCACGGATGTAAGAGGCTGTCCCCCACGAGATCCGTCTGGGTAGCACGTGAACCCACGTAGACGACTTGCGTATTTCGCCAGTACGGTGGCAAAGGACTCGGTGGTATCGGGGTTGTTGTCCCTAGATCCCCAGGCGGGCAGGTTGATTGTTGAGCTGATTGCCATGTCGACGTAGTCCTGGACGTCTGCCTGGAACTTGATCCGCCTCTCGTAATCCCTAGCAAGGTCAACAGCTGATTCAATAGTGTCAGGGTCTACTCCGTATTGGTCGATGATGTCTTTTGCAGCAGAGTCAACTGCGTACTGATATTTCCATCGCGAACCGTCAACAAGATATCGCCGTTTATAAGCCACGGCATATACCGGTTCAATGCCTGTTGTAGTTCCTGCAAGCATTCCGATAGTTCCTGTGGGTGCAATAGCCCGGTTAGCGACAGGCCTAGAGATCGATAGTCGGTCTGCTTCGCTTCGGCTAACGTCATTGCTTACTCCCTTGTAGACGGAGAGCCATTGGTGGAGTTCCTGGGTGACTTCATACCTGTGCCCACGCTTAATAAGCCACTCATGGACTCCCATGAGGCCAAGGCCAAGGCGACGATTTTTCTCGCGTACTTCGTAGACTTTCTTGTAAGGAAGTTCGGCCCTAAGCGTTCCAAACAATAGGAACTTTGTAGCCAGAGCAACCACATCAGCAAATTCAACAATTCCGTCAATGCGACTAAGATTGATGCTGCCAAGATTACAAACATCAGAATCATCTGCACTGGTAACTTCAGTGCAGGCGTTACGTAGTGTCTCATCTTCCTTGTCAAAGAAGTTAAAGCTGAAACCAGGTTCACCGGTTCTTAGGGCCTGCTCAACATTTGTCCTAAAGACATCACCAGGAGTCCCAGTGTTATAATAAGAAATAAGCCAGTCGGTGTCATAGTTGACCGAGATGTTGGTCATATCCAGGGGAGCTGGATAATCAAAGGATTGAGTCTTGGCGTATGCGAGGGTGTAGGGCTCTCCCGAGGCAGTAACAGCACCGGGGACGACCATCTGGTCCCAGTCCTTGGCGTGAAGGAACGCCTGGATGTCAGGGTGTTTGTGGTTAAGGGAGGCATAGATAGCACTACGTCGAGCACCTCCCTGCATGACCCTTCGTCCGATCTCGTTGACCATCTGCATCTTGGGGATGGGGCCGGAGGCTTTTCCCCCCGTGCGACGAATGCTGGCACCTTCTTCCCGGTACCTGGAGTAGTCGACTCCGATCCCTCCACCTGTAATGAGACACGACTCTGCTTTCCAAGACAGATTGGCCCAGTCCTCTCGGCTGTCTTCCTCAGCACGTAGCAGGTAGCAATTATTGTAGAAATGCACAGGGCGGCCAGCATAATAGAGATAGCGACCACCCGGGATGAACTTGAACTCACGAATATATTTCTTTAGTTCGTCCTTATCCTCCTGAGGGAGACCCTCTTGGATGACTTCCTCAACCAACGTATGTGCAAGATTCGCCCAAGCTGCTTCAGGGGTATCTCTATACTTGTAACCGAAAATGTCTTTGCTAAGTTGAGATCGAAACTTCACATCATTTGTATACTTAGTCACTGTTCATTCCAATGGACTCTAAAAATTTCTTCTTGGCCTCATCGTGACACTCGATGTCACCAAGCCTCTTGTCGATCTTATCCAAACGTTCAAGAGCCTCCCGAAGAAGGCGCTTGGTTTTATCATCGAACTGAGGGACCGGGTTGTTAGGCCACCTCTGCGGCCACGTCTGCATGTAATAGTCAGACACCATGGATACGGCACACATTATGACCTCTTGGGCTGTCGCTTCCTGTTGGCTGTCTTGGAGATGACCCGGGTAGGGACCTTCCTCAGGTCCCCTGTCCGGTGAGAGCCGACGTGATCGACCTCCTTGTTGTCTCCCTTGTGGACCTTGCCCTCCCGTTCAGCCTCACGCCTGGCTGCGTTACGGGCAGCCCTACGTTTCTTCTGGGCTGGCTTGGCGTGGTACTCCCGGTACTCCTTGGCGTAGTCACGAGCCATTGGAGGCTTCCTGGCCGATGATCTCGATGAACTTCATGGCTGGCATGATGATGCCACCGGCCTGACAACCACCCGAGTAGACTTGCACACCGAAGGCATTGGTTCGGCCGGCCTCGTCCTTGATGGGATAGATGTCCATCTCGACGTCACCCTCACGCTTGGGCATTCCAGCGACGTGGGGCTGCAGCGTGTCGTAGAGCTGGTTGCCGCTCTTGCCGGTGAACTCGGTGAAGTTCACGAGACCAGAGATGCGAGTGATGGTCTGACGGTAGTTAGCCTTGTCTTCACCTGGCTTACAGTCGGCAGCCAAGACGAGAGTCGGAAGGGCAACAATCGCAAAGAGAGACAGAACAAAAGAACGGATCAAAGGAATTCCTTTTCTAAATTTGAATAACCACCAATGTGGTCGTTGTTACGAAAGATCTGGGGAACGGTACCGACTGGAATAGCCCTTAAAAATTCAAGGGCAGCTGGGTCTCGTTCGATGTCGTGGTAGGTGAATTCGATATCGTGAGTTCGGAGGAGTTCTTTAGCGAGGACGCACCATCGGCAGTTGTCTTTGCCGAAGATGACCCACCCAGTAGAGCTTCCCACGAAACCGGGAACAGGGGGGCGATGATCTGATTCCATTGTGCTGCTAGGTCTTGGATTTCCTTCTGGGAGTGGGGATCACTACGGAGCTTGTACGCCCTGGCCCAGGCAGCCAGAGATCCAGTCACGTAGTAGGAGGTGTACATGGATTGAGGGAGGACCATACGGGCCTGCTCAGGGCAGACACCACTGTCTAGCAGAGCGTTATACATCTTGAGTGCAGGCATGTAGGCTCGCCCATGGACTTCCTGAGCCAAAGGCAGTAGATCAGCCTGCTCATCGCTACTACCCTGCTTCACATTCTCCGCACGTTTGCGCCACGTCTTAGGCGTATAGAACTCAGGAGGACTATCTACGTAGCGTCGGGATACCTCATTGTAGGAAAACCCCACGGTGTGCTTGAAACGTTGTCGGGCAACAAAGATTGGTACGGTTTCCCGTAGAGTGACCACGCAGTGGCTAAAAGGTGTCCAATGGTTATGAGCTGCAAGGTAGCCAATGAGCTTACAATCACGAATGGATAGCTCACTAAGGCTAGGTCCACAGTATTCTGATTCTTTGTCAAAGCTAACCCTTGCTGAATTGACGACCGTTAGATCGTCACCCATGTGGTTGATGTATTCAGCCTTCAACAGCTATAGACCTTGATGAGGTTCTTGTTTATTTCTTGGACACAGACAGGGCCCTTGATGGCCTTGTTACTGATCAGTCCCCCACCAGGCCTTAGAGCGTCCATAGTACCACACCCCGACACCAATAGCAGCAAGCACAATAAGCTCAAACATTTAACGTTCACTCCTCAGTTCCGTATTCAATCTCTACGTCAACCATTCCGTCGTCATCGACGTCTAGTCCAAGGTCAAGCCAGAAGACATCTTCATCTTCGGAGAGACCACCAACAGAGTACAGCCACGACAGGACTGCTGCCTCGATATTGTCAGCGGAAACCTTGATCGTCTTCGTAGCCGTCGTCAAATCGTCCATCAAGTATATCTTTCTTAGTAAGCTTGTGACGACGTTTCTTGTCAGGGATGAACCTGGGCTTGAACTCGTCGTCTTCTCGTAGTCGCTTGGCAATAGGGTTGCGACTATAGTGGGGTTGTTTCCGGTAGGACAATGTGTCCGTCCATAATCAAAAGAACTAATGCCTCATCAATTGTCAGGTCATTCTCAATGAGGATGTCTTCGACCGAATAGACCAGCAATGTCTTTTCGACCTCTTCGAGCAGTTCCTCCTTCTGGTCACCGAACATCAACCGTACTCTTTCCGTAGTGCATCAAGGCTAATCCATTGGGTATCGTATGCTCCGTCTTCCACGTTCCTCTTGACCACTACTCCACGCCACCAGCTGGTGGCTGACTCTCCTGCCCAGTCGTTGGTATAGTCCTGATAACATCCAACAACTGTTCCGTATATTTTACGGCTTCCTCCGACAGTAGAAACGTATTGGTCGGCACTGTGAGAATGAGCCGCAGTGGAGGAGCAATGTCTCTTTGCCAGGAGTGCGTAACCGTGATGGACGCTGGAGATCGGCCGTCCCATTCCACCTGATACAAAGTAGTGCGCATAGTCGATTCCATCTACGTTGATGACTCCTGGGGTTCCTCCGTTGTATCCCACAACGTCACTATACCAGCCGTAAAGGTTAAGGTCTTCGATCCCAATAGTGCCCGCAAGCTCTGGGCTGAGATCGAGAGCTTTCTCGATTCTCCATTCGTGGTTTCCAAGTAGAGCGACCCGTCGAGGGAGTCTTTTCTTTCGTCGATAGACAGGTGACCAGATCCGATCTTGAAAATCGAGATGGGCTTGGACGTCTTTCTTGTAGGACCTGCCATGAAACGAGCGTTTACCTTTGTCGTATGAAGAGAGAGAGGGCATGTCCGCCATGTCACCCATGTTGATGACGACATCAGGCTGGACATCGATGATGAGCTGGGCCAGCCAGTCCGCCCGGTCATTGCAGTGATCCGGATGAGCGTGCTGATCAGGGATAACGAGGTGGATGCTCAATCAAACCACTCCTTGGGGATTTCACCAATGGAGTATTTGAAACCGTTATCCCTTGCCCAGTCTGAGTACTTCTTCTTTGAGCCCTTGTAAGAGGGGAGATCCTTCTGGAAGACAATACGGATATCGTAGTTGGGGTTCTGATCCCTGGCGTTGATCATCTTCCGTTTGTCTTCAGGCCGTAGGTAGCCCTTGGTCTCGACCCAGAATTCTCCCTTTGGAGTCACTACGTACCAGTCAGGCGTGTAGACATGTGTAGTTGTGTAGGGAATAGCGTGAGACTCATAGACGTATGCGTCAATAAGACCACCGCCCTGTGCTGCACTGAGTTGCTTCGAAATAGCTGTCTCAAATTTGTTTCTGAACTGATCGTTGTTCGGCTTCTTAGTACGTCTGGTCAAGAACTAGCTCATCAATTTCGTAGGTACGTCCAGGTAGCATCGCTTCTTTAGCGTTCTCCTCGGATGTGAAAACCCCTACGAGTACTTCACGATCATCAATAGTAATATGATAAAGAACAAAAACTGTCGGTGGAATCAAAAGCTTCCTACTTCCTGAACCTGAGGTGTCTTAACAACTTTGGTGAGATAGCGGGGGCCATCCGAGTACTGAAACACCCGGGCCTCTGGCCAGCACTTGGTCTTGAACGGACAGTAGGAGCATTGGGTGGCGAGCTTCATGTTGCCACTCTTGCCGTCTGGCTTCGGCTGAAAGGCCCTGGGCGGTGGCTCTTTCTGAGCTACCACGGCCTTCTTCGCTTCGATCTCCTTGTCCACCTCAGCCAGGTCCGAGAACCCGTGGGTGTCGAGGGTGATGTGCCCTAGCTGTTTATCAATAACGAGAAAACTAGCACTGTCTTTTGCCTTGACCAGAGGGTCAGCAGCAGAAGCCCGAAGATAACCACGCAATTGGCCGAGGTAACCAAACGCATCATCTTCTGCTGTGAGGTGCTTAGCGAACTTTTGATATCCAATAGAGCTAGCAGATTTGCAATCAACAAGATGCCCATCAATAACTGCATCCCGGTGACCAACGACCCCAGCAACTCGTAGCTCATCTTGGGTACCTTCGACTACATGCCCTGCTTCCTTAGCCAGGAAGAGTAGGAGGGCTTCGAGGATGTCTCCGAACAGGAACTTGATTCGGGTGGAGACGGGGAGTGGCTCGGCATCTCCCGGGGTGTTGACGCTATACCATAGCTTCCGGTCACACGGGGTGCCAACGTTGGAGAGCCGTAACGTTCCTCCAGACCGAGTCTCCGCCATTCGTTGAGCAACGAGAGCAGCGAGATCCGATCCGAACTGCTGAACGTTGTCGTCATTTGGATGGTAGTCGTTGTCGAATAGGGCATGGATGTCCGAGACTAGAGTATCAATTGTCTTTTTCAAATAGTTTCCATTGAGGTAATGGTGTAGTTAACTACATCGTACGGCTTTTTCTTACAGCAGATTTGAATGTACTCTTCTGCTTTTCCACGGGTTGTAGCTACTGCTACTAGTTGGTCTTCGTAAGAAGGAGAAATGTACCAGACAAGAAATATGATCATTCAAACCGTGCAGGCTGAGGACCTGCCTCCTGGTTCTGGTACTTGCCGGTGTAGGGCTCGCACTCCTGGTCGGTATACTCGAAAAGGATCTGTGCGATAGGCCAACCAGCTTCAATCACAATGTTATTCGTCGAATGATTTGTGATCTCTAGAGTAAGGTAGCCCTCCCATCCTGGTTCGATCACCGTATTTTGGACAGCAATACCTCGCCTAGCCCATGTACTCTTATCCTTGACGTGACCTACCATATTGAGTGGCATCCTGAAATACTCAAGAGACGAAGCAAGGACAAAGTCACCTGGAAAGATCAGGTACGCAGTGGTATCTCCGATTTGCCGGTAATCAGGAGTATCCATCTGAGCTACCCTGATGTCGTACCCTGCGAGGGAGAGGCCGAAGGACATGCCTCCGACCACTCCACGTTCCACGAAGGGAGACACCGGCTGCAGCTTCCTAAGGGTTGCAGCCGAGGCGATCAAGTATCAGGGTCTCCGTTGTACAGCTCGTCCATTGCTTCGTCGTAGCCTTGCCACGAGTCGACACCAAAGGCTTCGAGCATGTCCAGCTTGGCTTCCTTATCGAGGAGTCGTTCGTACATCTCTCGCGAGATAGTCACGGTAGGTTCACTCAAAAGGGAAGATCCTGGGGCTCACGCTGCTCAGGGATGTACTCGCTGAGCTCCTCGATCCTCAGGGCATCGATGCGAGAGCCCTTACCTCCCGTCGAGGGAACGTCGTAGACCTCGAGCTTTACCGTCACTTTGGAACCGTTGCCGATCCGGTAGGGGTTGTCGAACTCTTTGTCATCGACAGTGGACTTGTACTCGAACGGAGAACCATCAGCGTTGTACACCTTGGGTGGACCAAAGTGCTTCATCTCGCCCTTGATCTCCTTCTCCACGGGGCGACGGAAGGTGAAGAACTGCTCACCCGTGTCGTCATCCACCTTGATCTTCGAAGGGACGCCGGCCTCCTTGATGGCCTTCTTGGTCTCCTTGTCGGGATAGAAGGCGATGGAGTAGTTGCCGTACTTCTCGTCGGGCTTCAGGGTCTTAGCCCACTTGACGGTTCCGGTGAAGTAATGGTAGGTCGTAGCCATGTTAGTTTCTATTTTACTTTCTTGTGGGTTGCTATGTTTTGGTACTAGTTGATCTGTCGATCGGGCCCTAGGTCGCTGGGATCGACTGACGGATCATTCACGATCAGCTCTACAGACTGAACCGTGATCTCGGTGACGTGAGGATCAAGCCTCCGTCGAACTGCGTTGACTGCGTCTTCTTCCGATTCTGCCTGAACAGAGATGGTTGCCTGTGCAGGCTCGAGAAAGGTGACGACTACCTGGTAGATCTTCAATGCGTCTGGCTCCAGTTCTTGCCAATGGCGAGTTGCTTGTGCGTGTTGAGAACGCTACCAGCCATCGGACATCTGAGCTCGAGCATCTCTCCTACTGTTCGGATGCTTTCTGATTGTACTTCAGCAACGTACTTAGCAAGGTCCAGATCGTTAGGAACTTCAGTCTGCCATTCGTCGTGTACGAAATTGATGAGCTTAAAAGGAATGCGCTCCCTGGTAAGTCTGCTGTGCCACATCTGAGTGGCATGTTTCATGACGGTGGACTCTCCGTTCTGGAGATATCCAGCCAGCATTAGATGTTCATTATTACATATAACGAGACGTTTGTCAAGCCCTTCGAAGTACCCACGGGCTGCATCCCTAGGAATCTGAGTTTCCTTTAGGTGTTTGAGACCGGGAATGGCTTCGATGAAACGCTGGACAGAGGCCTTCGCTACCTTTGGAGAGCAACGGAGGATCTGACCCACCTTGGCTGTACCTGCACCGAGAAGGAACGCGTAGATGAATGTCTTGGCGTCATCTCGGGTAATATGGTTTAGACCTAGGCGTTGTACGTTCCGTGAATGGGCGTCTGTGCCATCCTCCTTCTTGCCGTTGATCAACTCTTCAGTAAACTGAGGGTCGTTGAGATAGTGGGCGAGGATACGCAGCTGGATGCCGTCGGCATCGACACCTACCAGCAGCCGATCCTCAGGGACTTGCCACATAGCGCGCATATCGTTGGCGTAGGGTGTGCTCCCTGCCGGTATGTTTGCCATGTTGGGTGCGGAGTGGGACATGCGGTGTGTCCACGCACCAATGTGGTTGAAGGATCCATGGATGCGACCAGAGGTCTCATTATAGGCCGTCAGCCACTCCTCAAGGGTACTCCTACGGGAGTCCAGGAGAAGCCTGCGTACGAGCTTCTGTGCGGCTTCTGGAGCTGTCTTGGGCAGGGTGGCTAGGTTCGTTTCGGAAACCTTCCAGCCGTAGACTCGAAAGTGCTGGAGTCGCTCCGTGTTCCGGTCCCGCTCGGCCTGTATGTGCCCTTTCGTTTTTTCAGTAGGCTTCCAACCTGCCTCGTTAAGACGCTCCACGATTTGCTTCGGCGAGCCTGGGTTGAAAGGTTCCCATTCAATGAGAGAGAAAGGATGGCCGACGCCATAAGGGGTGAGGTCTGAATCCTCCAGCCATCGAAAATCCCCCCGATGTAGCGTCCCGTGTGCGGTGGCACGAGGTGTGATCTCCCTGACTAGTTTCGATTTCGGCGGGAAAGCCACTGCAAGCTCTTGATCAAGGCTATGCAGCTCAGAAACAATAGTACTATGAAGAGCGCGAGCAGATCCATGATCGAAATGAAAACCGTTATGATGCATCTCCTGTGCTAGATGAGCCATGGAGTGCTCGATCTCTATGGATTGTTTCCACTCTGGCTTGTTCAAATAGGGTTGAAACTTCTTGTACAACTCCAGGGTGACAGCAGTGTCCTGGATACAGTAGTCCCTCATCACCTCGGTGTAGACATCCCATGGGCCTTTGAACTCACCCTTGGGGAACTTCAGGGCTTCACCCCAGGCACGAAGGGAGTGACCTCCTTCACGCCCGTAGTTCAAGAGACGGGAGACAACCAGGGTGTCGGTTACCCGGCCGGTGAACTGCAGACCGAGGAGATCCACGAGGACAGGGAGATCAAACCCAAGGATGTTATGGCCAACAAGATGGCTACAATCACGGAGTACAGAAAGAAGCTGATCAGGTACTCGGTGAGGTTGTTCGTAGACGTGAACCGTCCCATCTGCAATGTCCCTTAGTACGACACAATGGATTTGATCTGGATTGTTGAGACCGTTGGTCTCGATATCAATGATGTACTCGTTCAACCGTTGCTACTCTCCGTAGCGTTGTCGACCACCTTGAATATATACTCCCTCTTGAGTTCCTGCTCCTTTTGCCTCAGCCTTTGGCGTGCTGCCTCGTGCTGGTAGCTCTTCTTGTCTTCCAGATCCTTCAGGTTTTTCCTGATGGCCTGGAGTGTGGTCAGGACGTTGGCCCTCTTTACGATGGGTGCTAGTCGGCGAATCATCTGGTCAGCTATTGGTCTCACCTCTGGCGAACTATAGGTTATTATACAACGATTAGGATTTTTGTCAAGGAGAATCGTACCGATGGGAGAAGAAACCCTCCTCAACCATCACGTTAACCAAGCTCGGTAACCACCCGAGACGACTCAAGCCACTGGCGTTTATGTTAAATCCCCATCAAAGCTCTAGACTACTTGATGCTCCTTGCAAATAGCTGGGCGAATAGCGGGCGTAGACTCGCTCGGTGATGGCGGTATTAGAGTGGCCCAAGTACTGTGACACTTCGGACATTGGTACACCACTTTCGACCATCCAGACGGCTGCCGTGTGACGAAGCGTATGTGGTGTGCACCAGGGCAACTCTGCTCGGATACACGCTCGCTTGAAAGCAACGTAGGGGGAGGTGATGCGCTGTCCCGCATAGGAAATTACCCAATGTGAGTTGGTGGTCCTGCGGGCCTCTTCCAGGGCCATACGCAGGCTTCGGTTCATCGGGACTACCGCCCTGCCTTTTCGACCTTCGGTGCCGTCAGAGGGCTTCCTGAGGTCAACAAACCCACGGTGGAAATCTACCCGGTCCCAGGAGAGATCAAGAGCTGCTCCGACTCGACACCCGGTAGTGAGGAGGAGGATGATAAGGAGACGGGTGTGACCTGAAGCAGACTCAATGAGCCTCCTTGCCTCCGGCTTCGAGAGATAACGATCCCTTGGTAGCCCCTGGAAGGGGATCCACCAGTCAATGGAGTCACGTTGATGGAAATCTTTTCGTCGTCCCCATGCCAGAGCAGTACGTAACTGATTGAGTTCGTTCCAGACTGTGACCTGAGCTGCTCCCTGACCTCGTCGGAGACGATAGTATTCCTTGCAGAGGTCTTCCGAAATGTCCGTCGGATACTTTCCTTCAAAGCATAAAGCATAGTTTTTCCAATAGTATTTACGACGAGTATTGCTGACCTGATTGCTCTTGGCTTCGACGTACGACTCCCAGATCTGCGAGATAGTCATCGAGGGCTGAGGCAAGTCGATAGCTTTGCTGGAAGTGCGTGCCATTGTACCTTGTATTTGGAACGTAGTTTAAGAAACGCAACGTCTCTTTGATGAGATCGATTGCCCTGTTTAATTCTTTTTCTGTACTCATCAGAACCCCGGAGGTGCCAGGAATGCACAGTAGGTATGGTACGTCGGGTCAACCGGATCACTAGCGGGATACTTGAGAGCCGTATGAGGCTTACCGCACCAATGTCCCGGTCGCTTGAGGGGATCCTCGTCGAGGAACTTCCACTCGACGTCCTTATCGGAGACACGAACCCACGAGCTGTACCTTTTGGAGTAGATCAAGATGGTCTTGCCGTCGTTGAGATCGATCTGGTCCAGCTCGAGAGGTTCACAGTCTCCCTTGGGACCACCGTCACAACACGGGAAGTTGTCTCGACCACGCTTTACAGACCCGTAGAAGTCATGGGCATAGCTGGCGTTGCTGAGGAAAACAGCAGCCAAGAAACCTAATAGAATTCTCATTGGTAACCCTTCTAAAATTTTGCGTAAAAAATTCACGAAACCCCAACTAGTGGCCGGGCTCCTTGATGAGGGCGCGGATACGGTTCGCCGCGTGACGCAAAGCCCATCCGATTTCTGTCAACCTCCCCTCATCCGCGTAGGGAGGATCAACCACCTCCGCCGCCCTGCGCAGCGCATCGTTGGTGATGGTGCGTTCGACGGTAG
The DNA here is from genome assembly GCA_037367405.1 of Ottelia alismoides. NCBI lineage: Eukaryota > Viridiplantae > Streptophyta > Magnoliopsida > Alismatales > Hydrocharitaceae > Ottelia > Ottelia alismoides. The sequence continues at coordinate 43,029 of JAZKJV010011122.1, read as the reverse complement.
AGATTGCCTGTTCCCATGCAGCACGCATGTCATCGACAGCATTGCCGCACGTAACCCCGCCGTACTCATTGAAGAACCAGTCTTCAAACGGGGGTAACGCCTCCTGCCCCTCCTCAGCCATTGTTCCCTCCCCGAGAGGCGTAATCACGCTGCCAGACGCGACCCCAAATGAAGCCGGTCGCGGCGGCGAGTGCGTACATCAGTGCGTGGCACCACCATGCGGTCTCAGCCATTGGAACCTCCGTGCTTTGCGAGGTGGGTTCGGGCGTGCTGCACGATCCTCTCCTTGCTGGAGAACGTGCTCTCCTCGGCGATCTCCCGCAGCACCTTCTCCGCTGTCTCCGCACGCTGTAGGGCGTCCCGGAGTTCGGCTGTAAACCGGACATTCTCAGCATCGCAGAACTTCGCCCATTTGACGTTCTCCCGCGCCACGCGGGCGAGGAGGTCGTACGCGGCCAGCGCGCGCAGCCATTTGACGCTACCTTCCACGTCCTCTGGTGTGGACGGTGCAAGTGCAACTTGCGTTGCGGGAGTGGCGGGCGGGGTGGCTGCGAGCATCGCGGACCAATAGCGGCGCATGTAGGCGTGCGTCCTGTCGCGCATCTCCTTGCTTTCGCCGGTCTGGCACCAGTAGGCGTCAAGCATCGCCTCCGTCGGCTCTTTCGGCACAAGGATGTAGCCATCGCTGGAGGGCGGGGTGTTATCCGTCATCAGAAATCATTCCTTGGTTTAACAGGAGGAAGATCGAACGTTCCAAACTCCTTTTCGGTCACCCGGAAGGACTTGACGTCGAAAGTGAGGTCACGAGCTGGACCAGTTCTTGCTCCGAAACGGTTTTTGTTAATCGTAACCTTAGTTGTATTTCGTTCTTCTTCGGATGCTGCCTTAAGGTTGCGATCCAGTGAGATCCAGACATCAGCGATCTTCGATATGTTTCGAGATCCTCTGGTTTTCCCGTCATCGTTAACGTGAGAGACAAGGATGAGCGCAAAGTCCAGCTCCTCCACCAAAGTGGCCAATCGAGTACTCAGGTAATCAAGGGTGCGTCTTTCGTCGTCGTCGTTGAGACCAGAAACCACCATGGTGATGTGGTCCAGGGTGACATACTTGCAGCCGCAGACGGCTACGAGGTACCGAATGATGTCAAGGATAGTATCAGGATCGTCAGAACCAAAATGATTGTACAGATGAAGACGTCCAGTCGAATGCAGATCTGCCAACGCACGCTTTATGTCCTCTTTTGAGACTTCAGATGTTGGCAAATGAGCTGCAGTTCCCAGATGGAGTCCTGCAAGTCCTTTAAGATTTCGAGACTTACTTTCTTCGAGATGGATAATTCCAATGTTGCTCGTAGTAGATTGAAGGAGATTGTACTCAATTGCTCGGACAACCTCGGTTTTCCCGACTCCTTCCATGGCTGTGATGAGGACGACTTCTCCGGTACGGATGCCGAAGGTGAACTCCTGAACGGAGTCAAAAGGGTATGGAACTCCTGGCTTGGCTTCATCGGCGTCGATGATCGCATTGAAGTCCAGGAGGCTGGATAGGATACCCTCGGGGACCCATCGGCCGGCGTTAAGGAAAAGCTTGCGGAGGTCTTCTTGACGGTTTTCCTGGAGGTATCCGTTGGCGTCTTTGAGTTTTCCGAATTTGACATGGTAGACCTTGTTAGGGTCGAACAGACGCGCAATCTGGGCAGTTGCCTCGGTACCGGGCTTGTCGTCATCGAGAGCCAGATAGATGGTGTCGAAGCTGTTCAGATAATCCCAGTTGTCCTTACAGTTCTGCAGTGCAGCCGATGAGTTGTGGACACTCACCGCAGGGATGCTGAACGCCTGGTAGACAGAAGGAGCGTCGTATTCACCCTCGGTAATAGCAATTTTGGGTGAGGAACCAGGTGGAAAGACATCCTGGCCAAAGAGACCCTTGGCCTTTTCTTCCCACCAGAAGCGCTTCTCCGTGTGCGATCTGACCTTGAGGCCATCGGGGTACGGCATCTCGAGCTGCAGGGGCTCACCGTCCTCGTTGACCCGGGAAATCATCCGGTACTTCTCGAGGGTGGACCGCTTGAGGCCACGATGGGGGACACTCTGGCGGGTGTAACTACTGATGATAGGAACGTCAGTTCCACTCTGCGGAACACCATCTGTGTTAGTATCGGAGGCTATAGAATTTTCATCAGCAGATTGCATACGAGAGGGGTCCCACAAATGGTGAGGGTTAGGGCAGTCACCACGATAGCAATATCCATGTCCGTCCTCGTATTCCGTATAGGCGTCAGAGGACTGACCACATGGACACGCTACGTGGCTTCGACCTCTGACGGGTTTGGAGGTAGTGTTATGTTTTCGTCCCATGAATCCATATTGTTAAACTGCGAGTACTCGTTATCGGGAATGAAGTGAGCACTCTGGATTGCAATGTTGCACTCGTCGCAAAGATACTGACCGTTGCTTCTACGTCTTACTGCATTGTGTGCTTGGTACTTGTTAAGGTATGAGTTACTGGGGTGACCTTCAAAATGGTCACAGATTTCACATCTCAATAATTTTGCTCGTTCTTATAGAAGTCATCCTGCGTCTTGGTCCAGATCTGGTACGTGTAGGATGGTTCTTCGTTGCGCTTGTACGTGTTGCAGGGCACGATGAATGGATCGAGCTTGCCCTGAGATTTCATGTGGTGATCCCAGTACGACTTGACACCGACGTAGACCCAGCAGGATGCACGCTTGTGCTCCCGTGAATGCTTCTCGATGATCCAGACATAACGCTGCTGTCGCTGGAACAGGATGCCGTTCTGCTCGAAGCGATCCAGTTCGAACAGATTGTAGGTGGGGATACGGTAGATCTGACCGTAGATGTGGTCGCCGTTCGTATCCGGCAGCAGGATCGGGTAACCTCCCTTCTTGTTTTCGTACATCTTGAGGGTACGGGTCATGGTCCATCCGGTACCCAGGGGCTGCGACTGGGAGTGGATGAGCTTGTGGCTGCGGAAGTCCTGCTTCAGCGAACCGTAGACGAAGATGTCCTGGAAGAACGACTTGTTGAGGATGGAGGCATCGGGGCTGGCCCTGGTCCTCCAGCTCCGGTCTGCCATGAACGTACGCACTTCGTTCAGCCGGCTGTTGCGCCTGTCGTCCATGCCCTTGATGACCCTCATCTTCGGTTTGTCGTTCATCTCAGTTGCTGTCCTTGGAGAGGTCACGCCGCAGGTAGAGCTCGTAGAGGAGGTCTGCGATGAGGGTCGTAGCCACCTCCGGATAGTGCTCCACCATTTCCTCGATGGATTCCCAATCGAGAGACGCAGCTTCCGAGATGTGGCTGAGACCACAGAGTTCCACGAAGGTTTCACGAGCCACCGGAGGAATGATGAGAGCAGGGATGGCGGAGACGTTGGAGGCCTTGATGACCTCACCGACGACTACCCCGTCGTCCTTCGAAGCGTAGCCATTTCCTCCACTTTTTCCGGAGGCGGGGGTTGTCGGGCTGCTTGTCGGCGGTGAAGCCGTGGGGGTTGTGGTTACGGCCTGGCTTCCAGTTGTCTTCGTCGTCCCAGAGCTGCTGGTTGCGGCGCTGCTCGGCTTGTTCGAGCCAGAGGTCGTAGAGCTCGTCGTCTTCCCAGTTGCTCCAGCCCGATGATCGAAAGGGACGTCACTCTGACCCGAGTAGTAGTAACCACCGCTGCGGTAGCCATCGGAGTGGTGGCTGTAGTTATTCCAACGGTTGAAGTAGTTGTTGTTGGAGGCCCACCAGCCGTCGAACTCCACGCCCTGGGCCTTGTTGGTGATCAGGAACTTGCCGGTCTGGGAGTAGGTGACGAAGCGGTTTGCCCCGTTGGAGTACTCACGCAGGATGTCTCCGAAGAGTTCGTCCTCCAGGACCTTGTCGTAGTCACCGTCGTAGGCCTTGACCAGCTTCTGCATGAGGGGACGGACCACCTTCTCGACGAAGAAGTATGAATCCGGATAGGGCGAGTCCTTCTCCTCAAAGCGAGACATCACTCCGTTGTGCATGAACTTGATGTCCACGCCGTCGTTGGCCTTGGTGAAGACATCGAAGGGGTGGCAGGCTTGCTCGTCGTAGCCACCGGAGGTGCGGTACCTCAGGTGCAGGAACATCGGGAACTCCTTGAGTTCGTCGATGGCCTTGTAGACCGCTTCGTAGTCCACCTTGTTGTTCTGGTGGACACCGCGGATTGTCACCAGCTTGCCTCGGTCGACGATGGAGATGCCGTAGCCGTCATCGTTGACGGTCAGGGCCGATCGGATCTTGTCGAAGGGAAGTTCGACCCCGGCGTTCTTGGCAATGATCACACACATCTAGGATAGTTCTCCGTTTGTTCTGCTTAAGCTCAGGAGGCGAAGCGCTGGGACAGGCTGTCGTTGAGGGAATGAAGGTTGACGGAGGCGGGAGCCCCGATGAGGCACACGTCGCCGGTGGCGGGATCGAGGGTGAAGGTCTCGGACTGAACCATCCGGTTGAGAGCCAGGACGTGGCGCTCGGTGGCACGGAACTTGTGCTTGACCAGCATGGAGACAATCTTGTCGGGTCGGCTTTCGGAGAAGATGATATCCTTGATTTCCTGGAGGGGCAGAATGGAGTTGAAGTTGATACCCTTGAGGTACTTGCGGAACACACGGAAACGATTGTGCGGCTGCTTGGCGAGCCAGGCCAGGAAGCCCTTGATGTTGATGTCCTGGTAGCCGCACTCACGGGTGAAATCGAAGATGGCTTCGACGCATTCGAGGTTCTTGGTGATGTAGGCCAGCGAGACGACACCACGGAACAGGCGCACCTCGACGGTCTTGTCCTTTCGACCTGCGGTCACTGCACCCCGAAGAGCGTTGGCATAGCGTTCTGCCTGCTTGAACGAGGAGACTTTCTTGGAGTTGTAGTTGAACCGATAGGTGCCGGCGTACTGGTTGAACGAGTTCTGGTTCCGCTCCGACAGCGTGAAAATGAACTCGTAGTTGGCGGGATTGTGGAAGAACCAGGTGAAGTTGCGGATATGACGCTCACCCTCGAAGGCTGTCCGTGCGATGTGGACGTGCATCCCGTTGCTGGTCTGATGGCTGGTGTCGAACTTGTTGATGTCCAGCTTACGGAACCACCTGGCCCACTGCTGCTTGTGAGCCCGGAACGACATCGGCACGGTGACCAGTTCATAGGGGAAGCTGCGATTGCCCGAGACCGAGGAGTCCTGCTTGAGGATAAAGAACAGCTCGTCCTGGGCGTCGATCAGGTCCTTGGGGCGATAGTCGGAGGTCAGCTCGAGTTCGACACCAAAGAGCAGCGGGTTGTGCTCGCCGGCGAGGGTCATGGGCCACGGCAGTAGTTCCAGAACGTTTTGGGAGTAGGACTGCACGCGGTACAAAGGGTCACGATAGGTTTTGGTGATAGGAACACTTATGCTGATAGTGATCCCATAGTACGTCTTGCTGACCCTAACCGTTGATTCCGGATTCGACTCGAGCATTCGCTTGAGTTCGGTTGTTGTTACGGTTTCATCACCCGTATCTATAATCGACCTGTTGGCGGTGTATTTGAGCAATGTTCCAAGCGTGAAGGTAAAGTTGGAATACCAGTCGGGATGCAGGTAGGCCTTGTCGCTGGTGTCGATCATTGCCTTGAAGTTGGCTTCGATCTTTTCACCTTCGGTACGCAGGAAGTCATAGAGATTCTTGTCGTGTGTTTCTGTACCGATGGCATTGGGGGTCGAGAATACATTGTAGTTGCCGTTGTGGCTGCAATACATCGGGTTACGACCACTACCGGCAAGCACCATTTTGTACAGAGACATCGTTACAGAATACGTCCTGTCGGTAACCCAGTAGGGCTGGATGTTCCTGAGGAATGCCATCACCCAGACGATGTCGTCGGGCATGTTAAGGATTAGGTCACGACACAGCTTGCGTTGTGCTGCCGTATCGAGAGGGAACGATGCGAAAGCACTGTTGATTTCGTTGAGTACGTTGTGCTTGGTATAGAACAGCTTGATCAACCTGAGGTATTCCGTCAGGTTGAGCTTGTTCGTGTTGTCGTAGAAGTTCTTGTTGACCCTGGGATCGAACATCTGCTCGAGGGTGACCTCATGCAGCTCGTTGGAATCCAGTGCCACGGGTATCTTGTACATGTTGTCGGATCCTGTCGAGGTTTTCAGGGAGAGTTACTGAGGGACAGAAGTTCAGTTCACAGACTACCCAGTCCCATTGCTTGGTTCCGTCAGGTCTTCGAATTCTGCGACAGAGAATGTCGGCGCCCACGAGGGAAGCGTTTCGGACCACCGGATAGTTTGAGAGCTGCTGATAGACTGCGGTGTCACGTAGACGATTGTTTCGTTCGTCTCGTACTGTGACAAAAGTGGATCCAGTGGCGTGGTTCCAGGGCTGGTCTGCTCGGGTACCTTCGGGGACTTTTTTGATGAGCGTGAAGAGCGGCGTGCCTTCGAAGAAGACGATGCGGTACTCGAAGTCCTTTTCATAAAGTCTTTGAAGGTACTCTTTCCCTTCTTGGAAGTCGGTCGGATCGCTTGTTCTCCGATAACCACGGCCCTGGGAGTGCCGGAGGGGACGAACGATGTAGTCGGCACGGCCGAGGGAGGATCCGAGCTCTCGGAGGGCCTCGTCTCGAGTCCCAAAAGTTGCCGGACAATTGATTCCGCTTGCTGCCAGCGCTCGTCGTTGCCCGAGCTTCGATGACGCATAGAATTCAAAACACTGTTGGTACGCAGCAAGCTGTTCGGGCTGCTGTTGGTGTAGAATTCGAGACGGTCCGGGATAGAAGAGGAAGAAATCCCTGTTGACATCAAATAGTCTGCGATTCTGCAGAAGATTTGTACCCGCTCCGTTGACACAGGCTCTGGCATTGAGTGCCTCCGTTAATAGTTTAGGGGTTGTGCTGATACCGTTAGGTCGGACGACGAATCTGTAAGGTCTCATCCAATAGCTTCGAAATGTTGCGGTACTTCAATTTGGTGGAGCAATACATTGCCCACGACTGAGGAATAATTTCGACCTCAGTGTCACGAGCCATGGAATAGAGGGAGTCGAGTGCTTCCATTGCTGGCACCAGCAGTTCCGGCTTGGCTGCGAACAAACGGAACTCGAAGACTTCACCGGCACATTTGTTGATGTTGAGTACCGAGTACTTGTCTTCACTGATGATAGGATAACACCATTGGTGGAATGACTCTTTGTCGCGTTGACTGAGTTGAAGCAGGAAGCTGCTGTTCTTTTCCCTGATGAGCTTGTATAACTTGTGAGTAAGGTCTTTTACTTGCGGTGTTGCCGTGATGGAGACATGAATGCCTCCTTCGTTGTCTTCACCGTTGTCGTTGAGGTTGAACTCTGTATTGGACAGGAACCTCTTGACGGTCAGCTTGTGGTGCCACAGGGGTGCGATGTGGGATTTGATTTCCCAACAGTCGTGATCACCACCCGTTGTTTCGATGTTCCAGTAGTAGTGCTTGTAGATCTTTTTGGGGTTGAACGGCTCGTCATCATGCCGGCCATCGAGGTATTTCTGCATGTCGATCTCGTATTCGAAACCGAGAAGGAAATCATCGCGGCTGTTGGAACGTTTGGGGAAGAACGTATGCCAGTCGTCGGGTGGTGCCTGATACTTGACTTCACCACGGTTGTCGAGAGATATACCGATCCTAGCCATATTAGTTATCCTGTGAATGATACTTGGATAGAATTTCGTATCGTTTGAACTGTGCGTATAGGTGCACAAACCTTGGATGATGTTCACTGTACATGGAGTCGAGCTGCCATGCCTTGAGCCAGTAATACGTAGCTAGATGCTCAAACATCGGGCATCCTCAGCTTCACTTCTACGATTTCGTATTTCTGGTCATCGTAGTAGTATTTGGCGTGGTGGTAGGCATCGTCATAAGACCAGAATGGTCCGATGACTTTTGGCATGTTGTTGTAGCTGGGGATATCGATGAGAAGTACCCACATGACTACAGCTCGTCGTAATCGATATCGATCTCATGGCCGAGGTCGTCGATGTAGTCGGAATACATGTCTTCCCAGTCGTAGGTGTCGTCTTCATCTTCGAACCAACCGGGATCTTCAAGGATGGGGACAGTGGGACGAGGATCGATCTGGTAGATGTTCATGGTCTGTTCTCCCGTCAGCATTCACGAATACGAATGAATGTGACGTTGTCGTTGATTGACACGCTGAATTTCTTACCGATCTTGTAGCCAATGCTATTGACTTTGGCGTGCATGTTGCCATCGGTAGGAGCTCGGAGTGTTTCACCACGGCGAAGTTGCTCCAGCTTCAGCCTTAGTGGTCCTTTTGCACGTCCGTTCTTGAAGAAGTGATCACAGAGATCGTTGGGTACAATCTCGTAATCGTTGTAGAGTGCAGCGCTCATGATATAGTCGCCTTGTCTCAGTTGATTCTGTCGTAGGAGTAGACTGAGATAGCCCTGCAGGAGTGATCTTGCGGGGCTTTAATACTTGGCCCGAACGGTACCGCCGTAGATGATGGTGTTGTTCGACCTGTGGGTGGACCTCAGAGCCTCAAGGGCGTCATTCGACCTCATCCCAGGAGAGGAGGTACTCGATGCCTTCGAAGGCGCTCCAGGCCGCCCCGAGGGCGTAGAAGAGGGTCCAACCGAGGGAGCCTTCGATGGCGGTGAGGACGGCTGAGACGGAGGCGTAGGAGAAGCAGGCGGCGCAGATGGCTGCCCAGAGGACGGGGTGCATTTGGAGTCTCCGTTGTTGTGGGAGTGAGATCTGCCGCCAGCAACTGCAGAAGTGGACAGCATTGCTAAGCAAACGATGATAGGAACGATACGCATGTACTACCTTTCGACCTTGATTGCCGGTACGTGAATACAAGAAACCCCCGGTGTCCTTTCGGACTCCGAGGGTTATGCAGTGTTCGTTGTCGAGATGTGGGTTAGGGTTCAGCCTGTCGCCGCACAGGCTGGCTGTCTTCTCTTACGCATCAGGTGCATCCTCCATCCTCAGGGACTACATGCGAGGGATGATAGGAAGGGCACCCGAACACTGTTACGCAACGCGAGTGAACGGGAGGCGGTGAGCCTTTTAGCCACGTACTCAGGTGGACGGAGTTACGCGGTGGCCTGCTTCTTGATCAGCGTGCGCTGGGCGAAGGCATTGAGGTCGAACGCCCGACGCTTGGCCTGCTCGTCGTTGATCTGCTTGTTGGCCGCAGCAGCACCGGTGGTGATCTCCTGCCACTTCCAGTCGAGGCCGGTGATGTGCTTGTAGACTTGGCGCAGTGCGTCGTACTGCTCCTGGTAGACGTTGAGACGGGTCTCGTTGATGGCGTAGTAGGCCTGAGCCCGCATCACGCCCGAGTCCACCATGGCAGCGTCCATGTCGATCTCGTAGGTGCCACCCTTGCCCTCGCGGGCGTAGCGGCTGAGGTTCTCCTTGAGGCGCTGCTCCGAGGTGTTGAAGGCGGTGTAAGCGTATCCCTGTCCGGTCTGATTGGGGGACCGTCCGTGGAGCTGCTGATGGACGGGACGCAGCCACGAGTCGAGAAGGATGCGAAGACCCTGATCCTGCGACGAGGCCGACTGGTGGCCTGTGTCGGTGGACTCCGAGTTGAGACGCACCGGGTTGTCGTCGAGCATCTTCACGAGGGGCTCGAGCGAGGCGAGGATGGACTCAGCGAGGGGGAGGATCTGCTTGCGGGACATGATAGGAACTCCTGATGTTGGGATTGAGTGAGAGATACTTCTGTCAATTACAAACGCGAAGGCAGCACATCCGCACGCAGACGGAGGGAGGGTTCCCAACGAGGGTCCGCCTGAGGCGACCGAAGGAAGCCGACGGCCGAAGGCCGGCAGGTGGATACGTTGGGATGCCCGGAGTCGAGTACGGGTGTGCTAGCCCGCGTGTCTAACTTCGTGTCGTCTTGCTTGTTGTTGTGAGACACGAAGTGAACGTTGGACAGACATGATTCAGTCATATTCGTCACTCCGTGTCTACGGTTTCGTTTTGGGTGATTACCCACGCATTAGTACTCGTGCGCAGATGACCGTTGTTAAGAGCCAGACTGATGATAGGAAGGTCATGTATTCAGTCATGCTGCGCACTCTTCGATGTGAGACGTGAAGAGCTGGATGCTCTGGAGTGTGTAGGCAGGGCTCCAGTAGCGAGAGCGCCAGATGGCTTCAGCCTCAAGGGCATCACGAGCATCGAGATACCAGTAGACCAGCCGATGATAGGAAGTGGTGGCGATGATCTCGTACTGCGAAAGCTGTGTGCTGTACATGGTTTGTTCTCCTCAACTGAAGAGGAACTTCGAGATGACAGCAGCTCCGATGTACCAGGAGCCGAGAGCACCGATGAGGTTGAGCGTCAGTCCAGCGATAGCGAGGAAGACGTAGAAGAGCGTGGTGATGATGTTCATGGCACGTACTCCATCGATGATAGGAAGTGTGTGGTTCAGTTCAAAAAGGAAAAGTTTGGGTCAAAGTTACAGGTCGCTCCCCGCACCAGTGTTGTCGCGCACCGTTGAGTTTGACTAAGACACAGCCTAGTCCGCGCTTTGGCTTGAGAGCTTTGTTGTCGGAGAATCGTCGTCTTCTTTATGGCCGTCTCCGTTGAGACGTTAAGAACCACAAGCGCACGGAGTCGGAATCCCCGAGCGTAGCGAGTCCGAAGGATGCCGAAGCGTAAGGAGCAACCGAAGGTTGATCCTAGACGACCGAAGGGAGTCGTTAGCTGCAGGCAGGGATGTAGATGAGTACGATTGTGGTTTAGTCTCAACATAAAGGAGATGGACATGAAGAAGACGATAGCTCAGACCGCAATGAAGGTCTCAAGTCAAAGTGCGAGTTAGCCTGTTGGTGTTAGTTAAGTGCAATGGTGTGTGGCAATGCTGGTGTGGGGAGCTGTTAGCTGGTGAGCCATAGTTAGCCCCAGTTAGTCTCAGTTAGTATTGTGTGAGTAATACCAGTTAGATACCAATTGGAGTAGACACCACAGGGGTGTAATACACTCCAGGCCCTAGAGCACTGATGATATCAAATGAAACTCCCTCCGGTACTCCAAGAGAAGTCCTATGGGGGTACCCCGGGGGGTTGGGGGGTGTGTTCTTGGGTGAATCACCCCTCGACAATTTCTCACAGAAATTCCTGGATACCATCTTTTTTCCTATTCTATGACGATTTCCCTTGACACACCTCTGGAAAAGGTGTATAATTATACTATAGAAACAAAACAGAAAGCTTCTTTCGTTTGAAGCAGATCATAACAAGGACCGGCTGCTGATTAATACTCCTAAACGGAGACAGACTACAGCAGTACTACCCTTGGTTATACCTTAGGTAGAAGATTTATTGTCTAATAACAGCTTTAAGAACGTTGGTGGGTATTGGCTCACTAAGTCTCTGTTCTACGAGACCAACGTCACAGACAAAGCCCATATCAGGTTTACTCTCAAGTCAGAGGACCATAAGGGCTATCCCTCCCTCTATCGTCTGTACATGGAGTCTAACGACCCAACAGAGTACAGATTTGCCCAAGAACACTTAGGGGGGTGGGAGCATTGGCAGACTCTTCAGGCCTGTGGATGGTTCAAGAAGCACATCCAGAAGTGGCGAGAGGAGCTTGAGGTCCGACTCAAGTCTTATTCTCTAGCCAAGATCATGGCCGAGAGCAAGTCTTCAGGTCGTGAAGCCTTTGCTGCTGCTAAATATCTTGTCGAGAAGGGGTGGGAACCCAAGGACGGACAGAGCCCCAAGAGGGGCAGACCCTCCAAGCAGGCCATCGCAGACAAAGCCAAAGAGCTGGTCGAGGCCGAGAGGGACATTGATTCGGACCTTAGTCGGATCACCTCGTTACAGTAATTCATTGGATAGCTATTGCCTGGGCTCTACGCACCCTCTGGTGCCATCAACGTTACTGTCGTCACTGGATCGTCTTTCACGGGTAGATACGCCCCTGATGGATCCTTGAACGTTGTAGAGGCACCCTCTAGTGGCTTTATTGGTCTGTACCACCCGTGTGGTGCTCTGTACCTAAAGGCACACCCTGGGGGTGTGACACCTATTTATAGTCCTCAGGGGTGTTATTACTACTCTACGTCTAATCTGAACGGTATGGGCCTCTACGTTAATTTTGTCTCTGGTTCGTTTGGACCTTCCGGTCTCTATCTCCTCGAAGATGACGTTTCCTACTACCTTCTGGAAAACGGTACTGACCGTTACGCTTTGGAATGATTTCAACTAATGGCTGATACTAAGTTTTCTGCTCTTACCGCTGCCACTTCAGTAGCGGATGCTGACACTCTCCCTATTGTCCAAAGTGCTACGTCCAAGCGTGCCACCTTTGCAATGATCAAGACCTGGTTAGGCTTTGCGTCTAACCTTCTTGGTGTCGCCGCAGGAGGTACCGGCGTTGGAACCCTTACTGGACTCGTAAAGGGCAACGGCACCTCGGCTTTCTCCGCAGCCACTGCCGGCACAGATTATGTCGCCCCTGGTGGTGCCCTAGGTACGCCCTCCTCGGGCACCCTGACCAACGCCACGGGTCTTCCCATCGTGGGAGGCACCACCGGCACCCTCTCGGTCGCCAGAGGCGGCACCGGCGGCACTACAGCCAATGCAGCCCGCGTTGCGGTCAACCAAGGCAAGGCAACGCTCACGGACGGCGCTACGGTTACGCCGGACTTCTCGACCGGTAACTACTTCACCCTGGCGACCACGCAGTCGTTCACCCTGGCAAACGGTACGAACCCGGCCGATGGTGCAACCTACGTCATCAAGGTGAAACAAGACGCCACCGGCTCTCGCACCATCACCTGGGGCAGCAAGTACAAGTTCCCGGGCGGCTCTGCGGCCACACTGTCCACGGCGGCCAACGCCATCGACACGATCTGCATGGTCTATGACTCGGCCGACGACATCTACATGGTGGTTGTGAACAAGGGTTTTGCGTAATGCTGGTCTTCCCGGTGGGGCTGTTCTCAGCACCTGCTGCGGCTCCATCCTCGGCACAATGGGACACCTCCTACTACCCGGCCAACATCACGTACTCGAACGGCAACCGCACCGTCGAGAACACCTCGAACAGCACGCCCAGGTCCACACGAACCACAACCTCGCGCAGCTCCGGTAAGATCTACGTCGAACTGTCCCTGGACAAGGTTCTCACGTCCTACCCGGCCATCGGCCTCGGTAACGCCTCGGCCATCATGGACAACTACCCCGGAGTCGACACCAACTCCATTGCGTGGTTCTGGGACGACGGTCTTTGGTACAACGAAAACTACACGGCCTATACGTCCCCATCTGCCGCAGAGGGTAGTAGACTGTGCATGGCGTTCAACATCGACTCCAAATTACTGTTTGGTCGGATCAACAACGGTACGTGGTTCGGTTCCACGTCTTCGGCAGATCCCGCGACCAACACGAACGGGCACGACTTCAGCGGCATCAGCGGCCCCTACTACCTGCTGTGCAACGGCCGGTTCTCCAGCGGCAGCGGCTTCGGGTCGAAATCCACGACCTCGTTTAAATCCACCGACTGGCTGTATTCAGCTCCCTCAGGCTACGGCGAATGGTAATCTATTGAGCCTCCACGTCTATCTATACGAAAAGCCGGTTACCCCGGTCCCTATAGCTACTTTCTCTAGTGCCTCAAGCACCGGAGTTCTCTCCAGCACCAATCAATATCAGGTCAACATCAAGGTTGACCCCAACAATACCGATCGCAGGGCCATCACCTGCAAGACGCTGGTGAACGAGACTGACGCCTACGTCCTCGTCACCACCAACGGTGGCAGCTCCTGGACGGCTCTGGCAGTCGGCAGCAACACCGGAGATCCAGACTGCGTCTGGGACAACAGCGGCAATCTCTACGTCTCCTACATCGACATTGCGGACAGCTACAAGACCAAGATCAAGAAGCTCTCCAGCCCGTACACCACCCTGGGCTCTGCGGTGCATGTCGGCAGCAGCGTGGACCACCCCGTTATCCAGATCATCCGCTCTGGCACCTATGCCGGCAGGCTGATCGTCGCTGGACGGAACCACGCCGGTGGCAACCTCTACATATCCCGGTCGGATGATGGGGCCTCCTGGAGCACCATTAACTTCGCCGGACCCACGTCTACCTGCATCGACCAGTTTCTGGATGTCTCCCCTGCGGGGACCGTCCTCATGGGTGTGGGAGCGGCATCCGGTGGCAACTGGAACGCTTATGTCTACCGGTCCACGGACGGGGCTGCCTCCTTTGGCTCTTCGATCCTGATCGGTGCGCAGAACCAGACCCTTCCCGGAGGGTACACCGACTGCTCCCGACTGGGCTTTGGCTCTGGTGGCAAGATCATCTGGGCCGGAGCCATGACCGTGAACTCCAAGCCCGGCCTCGGCATTCGGACATCAACCGATGACGGCCAGACCTGGTCCTCCCAGACGGCTGTAGCGGAGCCTGTCACCTCATTTGGCATCGGCCAGTGCTCGGTTGCCATGAACAGCTCGGGCTACGGGGCCATCCTGTACTTTGAGCAGGACAACAGCCTCTACCCTCTTCGCGCCTTCGACCTCACGGGCAATTTCCGGGTCAAGGCAATCACCACGCTCGACAACGGCAACACCTGGTCCTCCCCTCAGGAGGTCTCCACCCAGTTGACCCCGTGGGGCTGGAACGGGCCGCAGATCAGGGATCCCGGGAAGGACCAGACTGTCATCGATATAGTCGGCAACACGATCTATCTCGGCTGGAGCGAAGGATCATCCAGCTCTTTGTACACCACGCAAACCCGCACCATTACCTTCAGCTAGGACTATTAATGATCGTCTTTCCGATTGGACTCTATTCCGCTGCACCCACCTCAAGTGGTCTTCTGCTGGATAGTCTCAGCGCTACTGCATCTTCCGCCTACAGCACCCGCAAGCTGCGCACGGCCTATGCCGGCAGCGCCATCCGCGTTCGTCGGTCCAATGACAACGCCGAGCAGGACATTGGCTTCGACGGCTCCGGTAATCTGGACACGACTGCTCTGGCGTCCTTCGTGGGTGCCAACAGTGCGTTCGTGACCAAGTGGTATGACCAGACCACGAATGCCCGCGATGCGGTTCAGGCATCAACCGGGTTGCAGCCCCGCATTGTCAACGCAGGGTCGATTGACACCAAGGGCGGCAAGTCCGCAATGCGGTTCATCAACTCGGGCTCTGCTGGAAACAGCCTGAAAGCCTACCAGTTTGGCGCACCGTCTACGGACTTCACGCTGGCGACTGTCTTCAGCGTGGACACGGCCGGGACCAAGTTTGTGTACGGCTCGGACACCGATGGTGGATACCAGACGGCTGGTATGTACGTTGACCTGGGATCCGGTCCTACATTCGAGGCGCAGTTCAACCGCAGCGGCGCAAACACGACTGTCACCAAAGCAGGCGGGGTTAACGACACCCTCTTTGCAGGGCTCATCACACACTCCAGCGGTAACGTTGCGACATTCTATGTTGCCAACTCAGCTGGAACACCCTCTTCGGCCATGACGTGGACGGCCGGAACGTGGTCCGGCTTTGACATCGGACGTTATGGAACGAACAACGCCGCGAACCTGCAGGGCTACGTGGGTGAGCACATCAGTTTCACGTCGGTGATCGACTCGACGGATCGCTCAACCATCTATTCCAGCCAGTCGGCGTACTGGGGCGTCTAATCAGGCCGGTCAAGTCCTTCCCACGTCGTCGGTATGGGGCCGGCGCGTTCAGGACGTGTCCATATCCACATACCGATAGCGCCCACAAGAACACCGATTGTGATCAGAATAAATTCATACATGGATTGAGCCCCTAATGTCCGTTGCAAACTTCTACATCAAGAATCCCACAACCGCGCCGTCAACGCTAGATGGTTTGTACTTCCCTTCTAGCTTGACCTCTGCCGGTATTCAGGCCGCTCACGACGAGGCCGTGGCCGCCGGTGGTGGCACCGTCTGGCTTGGAAACGACACGTATACGGTCACCTCGACCGTCACCATCGACTGCTCCCGCGTCTCCATCGTGGGGCAGCGCGCGGTGCTCAACGTCTCGTCCGGCGTGAAGGCGTTCACCATCTCCGGGACTGACATCCAGTACGGAACGGGCACGCAGGAAATCCGCGGCATCAGGTTCAACAGCTCGGGAGGCGCGGGGTCTGCGGCCCTGTACTTCTACACGGCCAATGGCGTGAACGGCTCCAGCCGCATCAACGTCTACAACTGCGACATCAACGGCTTCGAGCGCGGCATCCACGTCTCGCAGAACGCCTACATCATCCAGTTCTTCGGGGTGAGCATCTGGGGCTGTACCCAGTGCGCCTACTCGGATGCCTCGACCAATCGCGGCGAGAACATCAACTGGCACGGCTGCGCGCTCTTCAACTCCAGCTACTGCGTCTATCTCGACGGTGCATCGCAGGACTGGTTCTTCTTCGGCTGCTCGTTCGACTATTCCGGCACGCTGGTCTACACGTCCGGCAGCAACGCCACCTTCACCGGCTGCCACTTCGAAATGTCGCCCCCGAACTCGGGGTCGCAGGCGCCGTTCTACAACTACCAGGGCTGGCAGCGTTACCACGGCTGCGATATCAGCTTCGGCGCCGGCACGGCGTCCCGTAACTACGTCTGGGAGCACGGCGGCTCGTTCGGCTGGTACTCTCTGGCGGACTGCTCGTTCTACAATATCGCATGGGCCACGGCCCCGGCGTCGGACCCGTCGTTCTTCTTCGTGACCAACGGCACGCGGAACTCGGGCCTTCAGATCACCGGCATCAACAATGTCAGGATCACCGACAATTTCGGCTGGCAGGACATCGGCAACCGGACGGGTACGGTCAGCCTCGACGGCTACTACCACCAGATCGAGTACATGACGGCGACGGGCAACCTCACCATCAGCCTGACCTCGAACTGGTTCGCCGGAGCCTCCATCGAACTTTACGTCAAGCAGGATGCCACGGGCGGGCGCACCGTCACCCTTCCGGCCGGCTCCGTCACTTCCGGCACGGCCAACACCGCAGCCAATCGCCTGAACCTCTATCGCGGCAAATACACCGGGGCCATCTGGACCTGGGAAATCATCCCCTTCGCCTAACATCCCATTTTCTGGAGCAATTGATTTATGTCTGCACTCATCGTCGCCCTGAACCCCGATAGCGACAACAACGGCGACCTCGGCGGCGTCGGCGTCTACAACGTCAAGGCCGTCAACGTCACCGAGACGGGCACCTCTGCCACCATCGGCACCAGCCACTACGGCAAGACGGTGTTCTTCTCGAATGCCTCGGCCATCGCCGCCACGCTCCCGAACAATGCCCCGGAGGGCACGCAGTTCGACTGGGTGCAGGACGCGGCCGGCGCTGTCACCTTCTCGGCTGCCTCCGGTGCGACCCGTCAGGCCAACGGTTCGAAGTACAAGTC
Source organism: Ottelia alismoides (assembly GCA_037367405.1). Taxonomy (NCBI): domain Eukaryota; kingdom Viridiplantae; phylum Streptophyta; class Magnoliopsida; order Alismatales; family Hydrocharitaceae; genus Ottelia; species Ottelia alismoides. Next base: position 25,625 of record JAZKJV010011122.1, on the reverse strand, counting down.
CAACGGACAGTATTCGGGCGGCACCTGGCGCGTGAAGTCCAACTCCAACGGCACCTCGGCCGTCTGGTACGGCTTCGGCAACCTGACCACGTAATCCAGGTTCTATCGGTCAGCAATGTAATACGTTGGGCACCGAGTCACACCAGAAAACCAGTGATTTGGTGCCCACGATAGACAGAGAAATGATGACGTCTCTCATTTTCTCAATAGCGTGAATTGCTTCGTTGAGTTCCTTGGCCGGTACCTTCACAGTACCGTGCATCCTTGATCTCTCAACTCTCTTCTTGAGTTTTTTCAAGAGAACGTCTGATCCAAGCGAACTAGACATTTTTGATTCGCTCCCTAGACCCGCAAACACTTATTTCTGTTATTTACACTCGGCAAGTGGAATTTAATGAGCTTCTTTTCACGTAACGGAGAACGGGTCACCGGGGATATCCAGACCGATGACGTAAGAGTGCCCTACGGTAATCTTCGTCTGTGGTCTGAGAAAGAACTTGCTGTCTACGGTGTCACAGTAGAAGAGGACCCACCTCCTCCCCCTGTAGAAATCACTGATGCTATCGTTCGAGAGGAGTGCAAGAGGCGGATCTTCGAGAAAGCCTCAATCACGACTCAGTCGAACATGAACGGCTACATGAACTACCTGAGCATCAAAGCCAGGACCGAAGGCCTCGAGCCCGAAGAGATTACCGACCAGCAGTTGTTCATTCAGGCTATGGGCTGGATCGACGTCATGAGGGCCACCGTTCCCACCCTGATCGGGGACGAGAACTACACCGATGACTCGAAGTGGCCTCCGCTCTCTCCCGCAGTCGAAGCTTTCGCTGCGAGATACTGATGGGCCAGGAAGAAACCAAAGAGGCCCTCAAGGAAGCTCTCAAGGAATGGCTGGACGAGAAGTTCGCAGAACTTGGCAAGTGGTCCCTTAGAACCCTTGTAGCCCTCGGCCTCGGTGCCTTTACCCTTTTCATTTTAAATACGTATGGCTGGCACAAACTCTAAGGCGTCCAAGGCAGATCTAGTCAGACAACACGCTGAAGCCGACCTAGAGGCTTTTATCCGTCTGATCCACCCGGGCCGAGTCCTGGGGTCGATCCACTCCGAACTGATCCAGTGGTGGACCCGTTCAGACGCCAAATCCCATCAACTGACGCTGCTTCCCCGAGACCACGGCAAGAGCGCCATGATTGCCTATCGGGTGGCCTGGGAGATCACCAGGAACCCTGCAATCCGCGTCCTGTATATCTCCTCGACGGCTAACCTGGCTACCAAGCAGCTCAAGTTCATCAAGGATATTCTGACTTCCCCCATCTACCGCCGATATTGGCCTGAGATGGTACACGAGAACGAGGGTAACCGTGAGAAATGGACTGAAACAGAATTTGCTGTCGACCATCCTATTCGCAAATCAGAAGCTATTCGAGACCCCACAGTCTTTACAGCTGGTCTCACAACTTCTATTACTGGTCTCCATTGCGACATTGCAGTACTTGATGACGTCGTAGTCAAGGAGAACGCCTACACTGTTGAAGGTCGAGAGAAGGTCAAGTCCCAGTACTCCCTCTTGTCGTCCATCGAAGGTGCAGACGCCAGGGAATGGGTCGTAGGTACCCGGTACCACCCCAGCGATCTCTACGCCGATCTCATCGGAATGGAGATTGACCTCTACTCTGACGACGGAGAGGAAATCGACGGTGCAGAACCCCTCTACGAGGTATTTGAGAGACAGGTTGAGAACCGAGGCGATGGTACGGGCGAGTTTCTATGGCCACGTCAGCAGCGTTACGATGGAAAATGGTTTGGCTTCGATCAGCGTATTCTCGCGAAGAAGCGAGCCCAGTACCTCGATAGAGTCCAGTTCCGAGCCCAGTACTACAACGATCCCCAGGATCCAGAGACAGCCGGAGTCTCCCGAGAGTACTTCCAGTATTACGACCCAAGACACCTGACGAGGTCCAACGGGAAGTGGTTCTTTCGAAATCGCAGGCTCAACATTTTTGCAGCCGTAGACTTCGCTTTCAGTCTAAGACAAAAGGCCGACTTCACAGCCATCGTCGTGATCGGGATCGATTCCGAGAGGAACTACTACGTCCTGGACGTGGAGAGGTTCAAGACAGACAAGATCTCGGATTACTTCACCAAGATCCTCCAGCTCCACCAGAAGTGGGACTTCCGGAAGATCCGATGCGAAGTGACGGCAGCTCAGGCGATCATCGTCAACGACCTGAAGCTGAATTATATTCGGAAGCATGGTTTAGCGCTCGCAGTCGAAGAATACCGCCCCTCTAGGCACATCGGCTCCAAAGAAGAGCGTATGGAGGCCATCCTCCACCCCCGGTACCAGAACCGTCAGATTTGGCACTACCAGGGTGGCTATTGCCAGATCCTCGAAGAAGAACTGGTCCTGACCAACCCCCCTCATGACGACGTAAAGGATGCCCTGGCAGCAGCTATTGATGCAGCAGTGGCACCCACCGTTACACATCTCAATACCAACGATAACGTCGTTTATATGTCTCATGCACGATTTGGTGGAATTTCTTAGTGGCCGGTAAGTCCCTAGACCTCAAAAGCATTATCATCAAGGACCAACTGGGGGATCGCATAGCGACCTACTGGATGGACTGGGACATGCGGAGGGACAAGAAGAAGTCTGAATGGCGAGAGGTCCGTAACTATGTCTACGCTACGGACACGACCACGACTACCAATTCCTCCCTACCGTGGAAGAACAAGACCACAGTTCCCAAGTTGTGCCAGATCAGGGACAACCTCTACGCCAACTACATGGCCTCCCTGTTTCCCAAGAGGAAATGGCTGATCTGGGAAGGCTCAGATGCGGAGTCCGAGGATCGGGGTAAGCGAGAGGCTATCCAGAACTACACCTGCTGGATGGTATCTCAGCCTCAGTTCAAGACCGAGGTGTCTAAGCTGATCCTCGACTACATCGACTACGGCAACCTCTTCGTGGGGGTAGACTGGGTCGATCGTACTGTCGAACTCGATGACAAGACTCAAGTCGGCTACGTGGGCCCTGTGCCCGTTCGGTACTCCCCTGTCGATACGGTGTTCAACCCCGTAGCCCCCAGCTTCACCGATACCCCGAAGATCTTCCGTTCGATTATCTCTCTCGGGGAGGTCAAAGAGATCCTTACCCGGTTCTCCAAGCCGGATACCCAGGAAGCCTACGACAAACTGTGGAAGTACATGAAGGATGTCCGTCAGGCTGCCCTGAACGGTACCTCCTCGAACATCGACAAGGATGATGCCTACCGCATGGATGGCTTCACCTCGTTCACCAACTACCTCCAGTCGGACTACTGTGAACTGCTGACGTTCTACGGGGACATCTACGATGTCGAGTCGGACGAGTTCCTGCGTAACCACGTTGTCATCGTTGCCGACCGACACAAGGTAATCTTCAAGGGTCCTAACCCCAGCTTCTTCGGTACCGCCCCTGTGTGGCACTGTGGTTGGCGTCCCCGCCAGGACAACCTCTGGGCCATGGGACCCCTCGATAACCTCGTGGGTATGCAGTACCGCCTCGACCACATCGAGAACCTCAAGGCTGACGTCTTCGACCTGATCACGTTCCCGCCCCTGAAGATCAAGGGGACAATGGACGACTTCCAGTGGCGTCCCATGGAGAAGATCTTCGTCGGTGACGATGGTGACGTGGAGATGGTGGCCCCACCGTTCCAGGTCCTCACGGCCAACCAGGAGATCGAGTACCTCACCCGGATGATGGAAGAGATGGCCGGCTCCCCCAAGGAAGCCATGGGCATCCGCTCCCCTGGTGAGAAGACCGCCTACGAGGTCCAGAGGCTCGAGAACGCAGCCTCCCGCATCTTCCAGAACAAGATCATGCAGTTCGAGGAGCAGGTCCTGGAGCCCCTCCTGAACGGGATGCTGGAGCTGGCCCGCAGGAAGATGACCAGGACCTCCATCCGCGTCTTTGACGACGAGATGAAATTCGCCAGTTTCCAGCAGCTCTCTGCCGAGGATGTCACCGGCAACGGTCGTATCCGTCCCATGGCCGCGAGACACTTCGCGGAGAGGGCCGAGAGGATTCAGAACCTCAACAACTTCTACCAGTCTGCCGTGGGCATGGACCCCGAGATCAAGGCTCACTGGTCGACCATCAAAACCGCCAAGCTCTTCGAAGAGGACTTGGACATCGCAGAATACGAGATCGTCATGCCGTATGTCCGCATAGCTGAACAGCAAGAAGCTAAGAGGCTAGCGGCAGCATCCCAGCAACAGCTCTTGATGGAACTGGGTACCCCTGCGGGTATCGCTGAAGATGACTATGACGAAGACCTAAGCGGAGGACCCCCTGCCCCAACTGTCCCTGGAATGGACCCAGCATCTCAAGGACCCCAAGCGCAAGGAGGAGTTCAGCCTAGCGGTTCGGCACTCGACGCTAGCGCTACAGCGACTCCACCGGATCTTGGAGGAATGGGAGACCTCTTCTCTCAATAACGAAACCAGTATCGATGACTTCGAAGACCCAGCCTGGGCTTACAAACAGGCTTACCGGAACGGACAACGTTCCACTATTTCCCGGGTCAAGAAGCTTCTTTCATTCATGGATATCAAAGATTGACCGATCTTTTCAACCAGGCAGATGACCAGCCTGTCGTAGACCCCAACAAGGATTACTTCTCTGAGCTTGTCGGTGACGACAAGAAGTTCAAGACCCCGCAGGATCTCGCAAGAGCCAAGGCAGAGTCTGATGCTTTCATTGCACGTCTCACCCGTGAGAATGCAGGACTAAGGGAAGACCTGTCAAAGCGTACCACCGTCGAGCAGTTCGTAGACCTCTTGAACAAGCCCGAAGGTACCCCGACTACAAGTAACTCGAATAACCAACAGGGTGAAAGTGGCGAACAGGGTAGGTCGCTGAGCGCTGAAGATATCGAGAAGATCGTCGAAGATCGTCTCAAGAATCGTGAAGCTGCTCGTACTCACTCTCAGAACATCGAGAAGGTGAAGACTGAACTGTCTTCTATCCTCGGTTCTGATTTCGTCAACCGCCTAGACGAGATCACCAAGTCCATTGGTCTTCCCCGAGAGGAAGCCAATCGACTGGCTGCTACAGCCCCTGATGCTCTGATCAACATGGTCAAAGCTGCGGCTGGTGCCAAGCAGTCAACTCCTGATCTGTTCACCCCTCCCAAGGGGCAGAATCTTAGCTCTTTTGCTCCCAACACCAGTGAGCGTAACGAAAAGTATTACAAAGAGCTACGCGCCAAGGATCCGGCCACATATTGGTCGCCCAAGGTTCAGAAGCAGGAAATGGATGACGCTATTCGCCTAGGTGCTGCTTTTTTCACCTAAGGATAATTTATAATGTCTTTTTCTGTTGGTACGAACGAGCACCTGATTCGTTCGAATCTGTGGTCCACTAAGCTCAAGGAAGTCCTCGACGACGAGCTGCTGGCCATGAAGTACGTCGATATGATCGATGACTTCCCCGATGGCGACACCATCAACATCCCATCGATCGGTCAGGCTGCTGTCTACGACTACGATGAGGGTCAGGCCATCCGCTACACCGGGATGGACACGGGTAACTTCACGTTCTCGATCAACAAGTACAAGAGCTCGGCTACGTACATCACCGAGAAGATGAAGCAGGACAGCTTTTATATGTCCCGCCTCGTCGCGGCGTTCGTTCCCAAGCAGGCCCGTGCCATCGCCAAGTCGATGGAGACGGACATCCTGGCTCTTGGCCGGTCTGGTCAGACGGCTGCCTCTACGAACGCCATCAACGGTGCTGCCCACCGCTGGATCGGCTCTGGCACCAACGAGATCATGGCCCCGGCCGATTTCGCCAAGGCCACGTACGCCCTCCAGATGGCCAACGTTCCGCTGGTCAACCTCGTGGCCATTGTCCACCCCTCGGTGGCCTATGCCCTGCAGACGCTCTCTGCGATCACGACGCTCTCCAACAACCCCATGTGGCAGGGTGTGGTTCGTGACTCGATGCTTACGGGCACGAAGTTCGCGTTCAACATCTACGGTTGGGACGTCTACACCTCGATGAACCTCGCGGTGAACACCCAGTCGGAGCAGATCGGTTCTCCCACGGCTGCCGCCGGTGTGAACAACCTGTTCTTCTCGGCTGCCCCGGATCTTCTGCCGTTTGTCGGTAACGTTCGCCAGGCCCCCAAGGTCGACTCCGAGTATAACAAGGACTACCAGCGTGAAGAGTACGTGACGACCTGTCGCTACGGCTTCAAGCTTTACCGTCCTGAGAACCTCGTTGTTGTCGTCACTGACACCGACCAGGTCTGATTATTATTTAAGGAGTCTATTTTTATGGCTTGGACTAATTCTGACGGCCTTCGTGTCAAGTTTGGCACGGAAGAGGCCATTGTTTCTACGGTCGGGCAGCCCAAGACCGCCATTGGTGCGGAGCAGGTTGTCGAACTGGATATCACGCTGGCCAGCCTTGGTACGGCTGCTGCTATCCAGGACAACGATTTCATCTTCCCCACGGGTACGCGTATCACTCGTGTCAGGGTGATCAACACGAAGGCGGCTACCGGCTCCGGTGCCACCCTCAACCTGGGTTTCCAGCGTCTCGACCGCTCCACGGAGCTGGACTACGACGGCCTCCTGGCTGCTGCTCCCCGCACCGACTTCGATGCGGTCGGTGAGATCAAGGAGTACAGCCCGGGTGTGACGGGTTCTGGTGCCCTCGTGGGTACGACCCTGGCCAATCCTGGCTACATCACGGCTGACTACGACACTGCGGCCTTCACGGACGGTAACGTGAAGATTCAGGTCTACTTCACGAAGCTCTGATCGTAACGGAGGGGGTCAATTGCGGCCCCCTCCTCTTTGTCTCCAATTAGATTGATCGATGGCTGTTCTTCACAAAGATCTTACGGGTGCTGACCTCCACGAGCCCAAGGGTGTGGATGCTGCTGCCACCAACACCACCTATTTCGCCAATGGTTCTGGCTCAGGTACCTGGCGCAAGGTCCAGGCAGGTGACGTCGACACCACGTCGATCTTCACGACCAACAAGGTCCGTATCCCCCTGTCGTTCGAAACGGTGAACACGGCTGGGTCTCTGGTCATTCCGATCTTTGCGGCGGTGACCCTCGACAAGGTCTACGGGATCATCTCGGGAGCCATTTCCTCCACCAATCTTGTCCTGACGTTCAACAAGAACGGAACCTCCTCGGCCGGCACCATCACCTTTCCGTTCTCTGGTTCTGCCAAGGGTAATCAGCAGACCCTCACCCCGGTGTCCAACAACACCTTTGTGGTCGGTGACTGGATCGATGTCGTCTCCGGTGGCACCACCAACACCATTGATTGCACGCTTATTCTTGAATTCACGGTGACTGGCTGATGGCGAAGCTCACCCTTTCCGATCCCAATTCGCTGGCTAACGAGACGTCGTTCCTGGCCCTCATTGCGGCCAACAACACCCTGATCGAGACTGCCCTGGAGAACACCCTGTCCAGGGATGGCACCTCACCCAATGCCATGGGTGCCGACCTCGACATGAACAGCAAGAGGATCTTGAACCTCCCTGCTCCGGTCTCTGCCAACGAGCCTGCACGCAAGGCTGACCTCGATGCCCTACCGGCCGGCGGTGCTGCCTCCTCGGCCACTGCTGCGGCTGCATCTGCGGCTGCTGCGGCTCTCTCCGCTTCTGCAGCCAATACCGCCAAGCTGGCTGCCGAGGCTGCTGCTGCTGCCTCCCAGGCGTCTACCGTGGCCGATGGTGCCATCACGACGGTCAAGGTCGTCGATGCTGCAATCACCAACGCCAAGCTGGCCAACATGGTCACGCAGAGGCTCAAGGGTCGCAACACCGGCTCCACCGGTGCTCCCGAAGACATTACCATCTCCCAGGTCCTGGACTGGATCTCGAGCACCCGGGGGACCATCCTGTTTAGGGGTTCCTCGTCCTGGTCTGCCTTGAGCCCTGGAACAGCCGGCCAGTTGCTCCAGACTGGTGGTGCCGGAGCTGATCCCAGTTGGACCACTCCTGCCTCTGCTGTCCCCTCCGGGTCAGTCTTCCAATGGGCCTCCACCAGGGTTCCCAGCGGCTACCTGGAGTGTGATGGATCCGCGGTCTCCCGCAGCACCTACTCCACCCTGTTTGCTGCCCTTGTGTTCTCGGGCACTGCCACGATCACCATTGCCAGCCCAGCGGTCGTCACATGGAACACTCACGGCCTGAAGGCCAACGACGTTGTCAGGTTCACCACCACGGGGGCCCTGCCGACGGGACTGGCCACGGGGACGGACTACTACGTCCTTTCGACTTCGCTCACTTCCAACACGTTTCGTCTTGCCGCTTCTCCTGGTGGTGCAGCGATCAACACGACGGGGACCCAGAGTGGCACCCACACGGTGATCCACGCTCCTCACGGTGTGGGTGACGGTTCCACCACCTTCAACCTCCCAGATCTCAGGGGTGAGTTCGTCAGGGGCTGGGACAACGGTCGGGGAGTGGACTCCAACAGGACCTTTGGGTCTGCCCAGACAGAGATGGTCGGTCCCCATACCCATACCCTGGTGTCTCGAACCAATACCAACACCACGGGCTCCGGTATCGAGAACGTCCCCAATTCCACCTCTGCCGGGACGTTCACCACCAACGCCAACTCAGGTACCGAGAACAGGCCTCGCAACAAGGCCCTCATGTACATCATCAAGACGTAGCGTATGTTAGTTGATTACCACAAGCAGTGGCACAAGCTCTGGTCGATTCGGCTTCTGATTGTAAGTCTTATCCTCGACGGTGCTTCTTTCTACTTCCAGTTTCTGGACGACCTGTTCAACGCCAAGCTGTTCTTTGCCCTGGGTATGCTGCTGACCGTGGCTGCTGGCATTGCACGGGTTGTAGCCCAGCCAAAGATCCATGATTCAGTTTCTAAAGAATAACAAAAGGAAAGCTCTCGGTGCTGGTGCCCTGGCAATCCTACTGTCGATTATTCCTGCCCGAGAAGGTCTCCGTCTCATGGCTTACAAGGATCCTGTCGGTATCCCCACGATTTGCTACGGGGAAACCAAAGGGGTGAAGATGGGAGATCGCAAGACAAAGGAAGAGTGCAAAGACATGCTGATTCCTCGTCTTGAGGAATTCAATGCCGGTGTCAATTCCTGTGTTACAGTACCTCTTTCTGATAGTCGTCGTGCCGCTCTTGTTTCACTCGCGTACAACATGGGAGTTGGTGCTTTCTGTCGCACGAACCTGGTCAAAAGACTTAACGCTGGAGATCCTAACGCCTGTGATTCCATCCTTGGATACGTGTACGCTACTGATAGACGAACTGGAAAGAAAGTCGTCCTCAAAGGAATCGTAGACAGACGTACCGAAGAGCACCGGCTATGCCGAGCTGGATAACCATCAAGCTCATCGGAATTGCCGTAGTAGTCCTTCTCATCCTTGGTCTTCTTGGGAAGATCTATTGGTCCGGAAGACAAGCCGGTAAAGAAGTCATCAAACAAGAATTACAGCAACAGCGTGAAAAAGTTGAGAAGTCCTGGAAAAGGATTGACCGTAAGCCTCTTGATGTCGATGACGCTGTTAAGCGCCTGCGTAAGCGCTCCTCAGAAGCAGGTTATAGCTCCGACACTGGAAGTACCGCCCCCGAAGGCGATAACCGCCTTGGCGAATACCTGTACTAAAGGCGATAGCGCTACCTGCCGGTGGATCGTTTCCCTCGAAAAGCATTTCCAAAAGCTGGATGAACTCTACTAATGGCTAAGCCCACCCTTCTCGATCTCGTGCAGGACATCCTGACGTCCATGGACTCCGACGAGGTCAACTCGTGGGATGACACCGTGGAGTCAACCTCGGTCACCCGTATCGTCAAGCAGATGTTTGATGAGATTGTCCAGCACTCGGACCTGCCCGAGCAGTACCAGCTCTTCGAGCTTGATGCCTCCGGAAACTCCCTGCTGCCAGTGATCATGTACCGCCCTGAGATGATCGATACGGTTGTCTCCCTGAGGTACTTCGACGGGACTGACTGGAACACGGTAAGATACCTGGACCCCGAGGTGTTCCTTGAGCGGTCCCTGGCTCTCGACACCACCCAGGCCAATGTCGGTACCCTGACCTTGAACCTCCCCAACGGGGACATCGATATCCGGTACGAGAACGACAAGGCTCCCCAGTACTGGACCTCGTTCGACGACAACACCCTGGTGTTCTCTTCCTACGATGCAGCCGAAGATACCACCCTGGTCAAGGCCAAGACCTTATGCCGGGGCAAGGTGTGGTCCCTGTTCCAGTTCTCTAACACCTTCAGATTTCCACTCGACCAGAACCAGTACTCCCTGCTGCTCAACGAGAGCAAGGCATTGTGTTTTGCAGAGTTGAAGCAAGCCCAGCACGCCAAGGCCGAGAAGAAGGCCCGGGAAGGCTGGATCCGTCAACAGTACACGGGCAAGAACCTCGCCCCTGACAAACAACTACAATACCAAGGATACGGTAGAAAATAATGTTAGACATCTTTGACCAGCCCAATACGAGAGACCTCTCGAATGACCGGGTCTGGGATCTGGGAGACAACAAGCTCCATGCTCGTCGTGAAGATCCTTATGGCTTCTGGTACCTCAGTTACGAGAAGGGTCCAGTCCCAACGCAGCTAGAAGGTGCTTATACGACTTTCGAGGAAGCAGAACGAGCTGTCGAAATCTACCTGAACTCTAAGAAGCGGGATATCAAGTCCCTAAAGCAATAAGACGAAATGGCACGTAACACCGCAGTCAGTATCGAAAACAACTTCGTCAACGGTCTCGTCACCCAGGCAACTGGACTTAACTTCCCCGAGTCGGCTGTCACTGATTGCGACAACGTGGTCTTCTCCGAGGTCGGTAACGTCCTTCGTCGCAAGGGCTTTGACTTCGAAGCTAACTTTCAGGCGCACACAGTCAGTGATCCTGACAAGGTTCTGAACTCCTACCTTTGGCAGAACGCTGCCGGTAACGGGGACAATAACTTTGTCGTGGTGCAGGCTGGAGTGCGCCTATACTTTTATAAGGTGGGTAACGAAGGCTCTCTGTCGTCTCAGAGAATGGCGTCCACGGTAGACCTTACCTCCTACGCTGCCGCAGGTTCTCCCACCCCGGGTAATCTCGAGGCCCAGTTTGCTGCTGGGTATGGTCGTCTGTTCGTGGTCCACCCCACGGTGGAACCCTTCTATGTCGAGTACAACGAGGTCACGGGTGTCTTCTCAGGGACCAAGCTCAACCTGAAGATCAGGGACACCGAGGGTATCGACGAGAATGTCCCGGTAACGGATCGTCCCAAGACACTGACCCCGGACCACATCTACAATCTGACCAATCAGGGCTGGGACAAAGACAAGTACAACGACTTCTACAACGGCAAGGAGAACCCCTTCTGGCCCTCCAATGCCGATGTCTGGTGGCTGTACAAGAACTCGGAAGAGAAGTTCAACCGGGACCTCGTCAAGACGGTCACCCGGGGCAATTCCCCGGCTCCCAAGGGGTCCCAGATCCTCGATGCGTTCAACCTTGTGCGAGGCTCCAGGACCACCACGGCCGGCTACCAGAGGCCTTCTTCCGTAGCGTTCTTCGTCGGTAGGGCTTTCTACGCCGGAGTGCAGTCCCAGGACTTCTCCAACAAGATCTACTTCAGCCAGATCATCGACCAGATGTCCAAGGCTGCTCTCTGCTACCAGAGCAACGATCCCACTTCAGAGTACTCGTTTGACCTACTCCCTAACGACGGTGGAGTCATCTCCATCCCCGAGGCTGGCACCATTGTTAAACTCTTCTCCCAGTCTGGAACTCTACTCGTATTTGCAACCAACGGGGTCTGGTCCATTACAGGATCTACTGGATCTGGGTTTGCTGCCAATGACTACACCATTCGAAAGATCTCCGCTGTCCCAGCTGTTAACGCTTCTAGCTTTGTCGACATTGCAGGATACCCTGCGTGGTGGAACTACGACGGAATCTACATGGTCTCCGGAGCAGACCAGTTCGGACAGGTCTCCATCCAGTCGCTGACCGAGAAGAAGATCAAGGGCTGGTACACGGACATCCCTGCTGACTCCAAGAAGTATGTCAAGGGTACTTACAACTCCCTCAGCAAGATCGTCACCTGGCTCTACTCGTCTACCGAGGCAGATGCTGTCAAGGAACGAACCGAGTACGACAGAGCCCTGCAGTTCAACGCCATGACCCAGGCGTTCTACCCCTACAGCTTTGACACCTCGAAGGTGAAACTGCACGGGGTGGTTACCGTCCAGGGCATCGGTACCGAGTCGTCTGACGAAGATGTTATCTCCTTGGCTGACCAACTGGTCTCCAACAACGCAGGTGTCCAGGTTCAGATCTCCGATACGATTGCACGATCGAAGGCTGCAGTGACCAAGTACCTTGTGTCGTACGACTCCGGTGCTCAGTATCTCACCTTTGGCGAGGAGTTTTCCGATAGCTACACTGACTGGAGAAGCTTTGACGCCGTAGGATCTGTCTACGAGTCGTTCTTCATCACCGGGTTCAAGATCCGTGGTGACGCCCAGAGGAAGTTCCAGACCAACTATCTCTACGTCTTCGGTGACACCGATGATGCCAACACCTCGGAGGTATGGGTTCAGGCCCTATGGAACTACTCGAAGTCTGGTTCCACCGGTAAGTGGTCCACGGTCCAGAAGGTCCGCTACGACGATACGAGATACTCCCACAACTGGAAGAGACTGAAGATCAGGGGCACAGGCCTGGCTGTCCAGTTCAGGTTCTCCTCCTCCGGTGTCCTGCCTTTCAACGTGGTGGGCTGGACCGGGTGGGAAACAGGTAACGCCTCTATATGATCCGCATAGCCACGCTGGAGGACCTGGAGATGGTGACTGCCACCGTCTTCTGGTTCCTCGTCAACGAGTCTCCGTTTCCTGCCCCTGATATCCAGAAGGTCGAGAACGTCTGCCGGGGGATGCTCCTGGCTCCCAACGAGGAAAAGATCGTCCTCCTGGCCGAAGTGGACGACACCATCGTGGGTGTCCTCATGGGGTTCGTCGAAGCCAATCTCTGGAACGACCAACTCACCGCCTACGAGATGGCATGGTGGGTCTCTCCTCAGTACCGGGGCACCCGGCACGGCATAGACCTTCTCAAGGCCTTCGAGTTCTGGGGTCAGAAGATGGGAGCTACTTCCATCCACATGTCCAACATAGCCAATGAGTCCTACCCCAAGGTAGACAAGTTGTATCAACGTACCGGCTACATCCCGGTCGAACATAGTTACATCAAGAGAATTTAATGGCTGTCTTTTCTACAATCATTGCTGCTGTCGGAGCCATTGCTGCCGTTGCCGGTACCGTTGGTTCCGTCGTCATGGGCCAGCAGCAGGCCAGTGCTGCCAGGAAGTCCCAGAGGGTCCAGCAGGAGCAGGAGGTTATCCGCCAGAGACAGGCCAACCTCGATGCCGTCCGCAAGAAGCGAGAGATCATCCGCCAGCAGCAGATGGCCATGGCACAGGCCCAGGCTACCGCAGTGGCTCAGGGAGCCGAGAGTGGGTCAGCCCTGGAGGGAGCCTACGGGTCTATCTCGGGCCAGACCGGAGTGAACCTGCAGGGCGTGGAGCAGAACCAGGAGATGGGCAACACCATGTTCGCCCTGAACCGTGAGGCTACCCGTATCGGGAACCAGGCCTCGGCCGCTGGCTCTGTCGCCTATGGGTTTCAGGGCCTCTCCTCGCTGGGAGACTCCATCGTCAAGAACTCCGAGACCATCGCTCGCGTGGGTACGTACTTCGGTAAAGCCGCTTAATGTCGATCTTTGACCAGGGCTCCGGCGCCACCTTCGGTGGTGTTGCCGCTGATGCCCCGCCTGTTGTCCAGGCTCCGATCTCCCTTGATGATCCCTCCCCCGAGCAGACTCCTGACGGGGACAAGATCTCCTTTGACACCAAGCCTCCGGTCAATCCTCAGGTGGCACGCCAGAGGGCCGAGAAGGCCAACTACGCCCTGGGGGACAAGTCTCCCGGGGTACAGGTGCTGCAGGGAGCCATCGAGAACGGGACCGAGGAGAACCTGAGGCAGCAGACCGCTGCGGAGAAGGCTCTCCAGAACGCCAAGGACAAGCAGAAACTCGTCGAGGGTATCGTTATTGGTGGTCCTCCCACCAAGGAGACCCTTGGTGCTGCAAGGGCTGTTGCCGGGGCTCCGGTGGACGAGAATCCCGATACCCTATGGGAGAAGTCCTTTGGTCACGCCATCACCAATCGGGTCCTGACGGGGCTCAAGGGGGCCCTGGACACGGTCGAGAGCATCGGGGACATGGGAGGCAACGACCTCTCCATCGACGCTGCCAATGCGACAAAGGACCTGATCGCCAACAAGGAGGTGGCCCAGAGGATCACCGAGGACCTCGAGGCCGAGCTGTCCAACATGGGATGGGGCGAGAGAGCCACCACCTGGCTAGGTGCCAACGTCCCGTTCCTGCCGTGGTACCGTGTGTCCCAGACCATGAAGGACACCCCGCTCGAGGGTGGCATCAAGGGCCAGGGATCGACCATTGGTGAACGTGTCCAGTGGCTGCACTCCCTGCCGCCCGACAGGTTCTACACCGAGCTCAAGGCTGCGGTGGACCAGCTCAAGGAGTCGAATCCCGAGACGGCTCTCTACCTCGCCCAGGCTGCTGTCTCCTACTCCACGGCCTCCCAGAACTTCGACAACGCCATGTCGGCTCTCGATGTGGCTGACGTGGCTGGTGTCGTTGGCGTAGGCAAGCTCGCTACCCGGTTCCTCAAGGGTGCCGGCAAGGTTGCTGCCAAGGCTGCGGACGAGACCATAGCCCGGGAAGCAGGCAAGGCTGCCTCTCAGGCGTTCGGCAAGATCGACACCTCAGGCCTCAAGGATGCCTTCCGTAAGGCCGTGTCTGCTGCCGAGGGTCAGGCTGACTCCGTCAAGGTCGCCATGCACGATGCCGTCAAGGCTGTCGAAGGCACCACCACGGATGCAGCCAAGGTGTTCACCGTCACCGGCGACATCCCCACGGCTGCCCGTATCGACGTCTCCAAGGAGATCCAGGCTGCCATCAAGGGGAAGGATCCTCTCACCGAACGAGGTGGGCTCTTTGCCAAGGTTCCTTCCCTCTACGACCCGGAGGTCTACGGAGCCAACATCGGCAACTGGTCGAGGGCTGCAGCCGACGAGCTGTTCAACACCATGAAGGTCAACGGCCGCAAGATGCTCGATGCTCTTGCCGATCCTGCCATGGTCCGCCGGCTGACACCGGAGGCTCTCAACAAGGCGTTCTCCGAGGCCGAAGACATCATCAGAAACCGAACCGCTCGCATCTCCGATTCCCTGATCGATGTGTCTCACACCATGCCGGACGAGACCCTGGCCAACGTAGCCTCCGTCTCGGCCCATTTCGGTATGCCCGACAAGACCCTGTTCTCCACCCAGAAGCAGGCAGCCTATTGGGCTCGTGCCCAGTACAAGCTGCCGGAGTTCTCCGTGGTGCAGCGGGGGACCGGTTATGCGATCGAGGTCTCCAAGCACGTCGACGAGACCACCAACGGTGTGCGTAGCTTCCTGATCAACACCGAGAACCAGACCAACGACCTGATGCCGATCACCCAGTGGCTCAGGTCTTCCACCGGTGTCGTCTCTCCGTTCCAGACCCAACAGAGGTTGACTGCTGTCCACGCCCAGAACGAGCTTCACCGGCTGGTGGATGAGGCAGCAAAGCCTCTGAAGGACCTCAAGGACAAGACGGGCCTCATGCGGGCCCTGGAGGACAACAGGGATACCCTGGTCGACAAGTTCGATGCTGAGGGTACCGTCATTGGTCAAGACCGCGGTGTCTGGTGGGAGTCCATCGGTGACATCGAAAAGGGCTGGATGAAGGTCAACAACAGGCTTCCGACCGAGCAGGAGGTGGCTGCCTACTTCTCCTACAGGCAACTCCACGACCTCGATTATGTCGCCCGCAACCTGACCATCTTCAGGGACCTGGCCCGCCAGGGTGTGGAGCAGGTCACTATTCATACGCCTCTTGGTAAGACCAATACCCTCGGCAAGATCGTTGACGACCTGCCCTGGGACAACGGCTACGACGATGGCATCTTGAAGCTGGAATCCGGAGGGTGAACCCACCTTCCTGCCGAAGAGCCGTGTCAACAAGGACAGGCTCAAGGAGCTGCTCGACGAGGGCTACCAGATCGTCCAGCTCGCCAACCCCAGCCGCAAGCCGTTCAAGGGGATGGTCGACTCGACGGTGAACTTCGTGGTCACCAAGAACGCCGAGACCTCCCGCCTGAAGTGGAACCAGCTTCCCCACAAGAACGGACCTCACGTCGACTACAAAGACCAGTTCATGGTCAAGCAGGCCAAGATCACCCGGGTGGAATCCCAGGACGAGTTCGCTCGCACCAAGGTCCAGCACACCCTGGACGGTGACACTTCGGTCTTTGGCTTTGCCACCCGGGCCGAGGCCGTGAAGTACTCCCAGGCGATGGAAACTGCCCGCCAGTTGCTCATCAAGGGAGAGACGCAGCAGCTCAAGGACTTCCTGGAGGGCAACCTCCCGTTCACCTACAAGAAGTTCAAGGGACTGTTCCAGGCCACCACCAAGGGTGGAGAGACTGTTCTCCCGAGGCTGGACATCAACGAACCGTTCCATGCGGTCTCGTCGGGGGAGCGTGTCTCCGATGTCGATAAGACCCTGCCCTCCCGGTACGAAGGCTTCGTCGATAACATCCGCAATCCCTCGAACCTGATGGAGCAGGTGGACAAGAAGTTCGCCGGCATGAGGGATACCGACTCCCTGTGGACTGTCGATGAGGGACCGATCCACAAGTTGGGTACGGCTCGCATGGTCGATCCCGTGACCACGATCAACAACGCCATGGGCAACATCATGAGGTCCCGCCTCATGGCGGACTACAAGATCCAGTCCATGGAGTCCTTTGCCCAGGAGTTTGCCGAACCTCTCGTCCGTTCCCCGGGATCAGTTCATGTCGAACCCGGGCTACTACATCCACAACATGCAGTTCGTGAACCCCACCCCGATGAACCGGACAGGATCCGACAGGCCATGGCATCCCGTCAGGCGATCCTCAACCTCCTGGGGACCGACACCGTGGTGGGTCTCGATACCTCCCACATCCTGACCAAGCTGGCAGATCAGGTCTACAAGAGGCTGGGCCAGAAATGGGGACAGAGGATCACGGACCTCGAGCTCTATCGGACAGCCGATCCGTTCACCTACCTCAGGGGAATTGCGTTCCACTCCACCATGGGTCTGTTCAACCCGGTGCAGTGGTTCTTGCAGATGCAGACCATGGCTCACGTCATTGGCGTCGCCGGCCCCACCCATGCTGTTCCTGGAATGGCTGCGGGCACCTTGATGTGGAAACTCAGGTTCACCGAGAACCCCAAGATCATCAACCACTTTGCCGGCATGGCCTCGAAGATGGGGATGAAGCGGGAGTGGTTCCTGGAGTCCCTCGATGCCCTGAAGAAGACCGGCTACCAGCTGGTCGAGGGTGAGCACGCATGGCGCAACGACGTCCTCGAGCCCCAGTTGTTCAATCCAAGGTGGCCAAGTTCCTCGACAAGGGCACAGTGTTCTTCCGCGAGGGTGAACGCATGACGAGGCTTGCTGCCTGGAACACTGCCTACCGTGAGTGGAAGGTAGCCAACCCCGAGGCAGCTCTCGACAACGCTGCACGACAGAACATCCTAGCCAGGGCCAACACCCTTACGGTCAACATGACCCGGGCAGGCAACGCCTACTGGAACTCCGGTATCCTCTCGGTGCCCACCCAGTTCGGTTCTTATGCTGCCCGCATGTCCGAGCAGTTCCTCTCCGGCCAGCTCACCAAGGTGGAGAAGGCACGGGCTCTTGCGACCTACTCGATGCTCTACGGCATCCCTGCTGCTGGCTCTGCGGTGGTCCCCTGGCCCTGGTATGAGGATGTCCGTACCTGGCTCCTCGACAAGAACATCGACGTGAACCAGCCCGTCATTGAGGCCCTGCACACGGGCATCATCTCGACGTTCATGCACCACGTCATGGGGATCGACACCAACCTGGCCTCTCGTGCCGGCCCTGGTGCCCTGCCCCTTCTGTCGTCCATCCGTGAGGACGGTCTCACCCTGGATACGCTCCTTGGTGCCTCGACCTCTGTCTTCGGAGGCTGGGTCAAGGAAGGAACCGGCAGCGTGGGCAAGCTCATCTCCAACCTCTCGTCGGAGGAGGGATTCAAGTCCACACCTCAGGATGCCCTGCAGTTCCTCCAGAACGCATCGTCGATCAACAACGCAGTCAAGTTCTACTACGCTGTCAACTACGGGAAGTTCTTCTCCCGTAACGGTACGTACCTGGGAGATGCTTCGTTCTCCGATGCCGTTGCGTCTCTCATCATGGGTACGACACCCAAGGACGTGGACGATGCGTACCTCAAGATGAAGTACATGAAGGGGATGGACGAGGCCAAGAAGTCTGCGGTCAAGGACATCACCAGGGAAATCCAAAGGGCACTGGCTGCCCAGGATCGAGGGGACAAGGACGCCTTCGAGGCTGCCATGAACAACGCCCACCTCCTGTTCGTGGGTGCTGACTTCAGGCCAGACGAGAGGGCCAAGGTTCTCCAACAGGCTCTGGGATCAAACAAGTCCCTGGTCGAAAGCATCAACGAGAAGTGGGTCACTTCCGCACCTCGGACAAGGTGGAAGGACGTATCAAACAGTTTCAGGAAATGAATAACTAACATGGCGAAGTTTACAGAAGGCGTTCGTCCTACGCAGGATCCCGAGTACCTCCGCAGTTCCCGGGGTGTAGATGCACTGCCTGTCGATAAGACCTGGGGTAACCTCTTTGCCGGTATCGGTGACACCATCGGTACCGTGGCCAACGTGGCTGACCAGTACGTCCAGGGCAACATCAAGCAGGATGGTCCTCAACGGCTACGACACTGCGATCGACAGCCAGGGTGTGCCTGAAGCGGCGGCATCTGCCGCCAAGGACAACCCCATCACGTTTCCTGGGCAGGGGGAGTTCGCCAACTCTGCCGCCAAGCTGACTGCTGCGTTCAACGCCGGCAAGATCTCCGACACCTACTACTACTCCAAGCTGGAGGCCATGAGCCGCAGCCTCAGGGCACGCTACCCGGGCTACCGGGATCAGGTGGATTCCATCATCGAGAAGACCACCGGGGTGAACCCTGCCAATGCCGTACGCAGGTCTCTCCTTGGCCAGCTTGAGCAGATCGGAACCAACAGGTCCGACGAGTCCAAGTGGTGGAGGAACTACTGGAAGGAGAATGAGAAGTTCCTGTCCCCCGAGGACATCAAAGA
Source organism: Ottelia alismoides (assembly GCA_037367405.1). Taxonomy (NCBI): domain Eukaryota; kingdom Viridiplantae; phylum Streptophyta; class Magnoliopsida; order Alismatales; family Hydrocharitaceae; genus Ottelia; species Ottelia alismoides. The sequence continues at coordinate 6,303 of JAZKJV010011122.1, read as the reverse complement.
GCTTGGGGACATGACCGGGGACAACCAGGCCATCCGGAACAAGGTCATCAACAAGAAGGGACGGGACTACTCGGTCGAGGTCGACAGGGCCAACTTCGCCCTGGCTGCAGACCAGAAGAAGGTCACCCAGGAGGAGGCCATGTCCAAGGCTACCCTCGATGTGGACCGTACGTTCAACGACATCGTGGGGAACCAGCTTACGGGCAAGATCGAGTCCCTGAGGAAGATGGTCCAGGACAAGGGTGGCAAGCCCCTGACCCCCGAGGAGACAGCTCAGCTCACCAGCCAGTTCAACATCCTTCGGGACCAGATGAAGGGAGCCATCCTCTCGAGGCTGAACTCTCCCCTGGATCCCAACAAGGCAGACTCTCCCTCCTATGCGTCGATCATCAACGACCCCACCAAGGTTAACCAGATCGTGTCTGCGGGCATGGCCCGTGTCGAAGACCTCGGGGAGATGCTGAAGAACGGTGACTGGGGTGCTCTCGGCCAGCAGGCTCGTATGATCAAGGCTACCGAGGATTCCACCTACGGCCGGCTCCTCCAGGAGAAGCCCATCTTCGGTACGCTCCAGGCTGCCCAGAGGGCCATTGGTCCCCAGGCCGCCGGTGTCCTGTTCGATCGGCAGGGAGCCCTCCTCAGCGAGGCCTTCGGGGCTCTCAACGAGTTCCATCAGGCCCAGGCTCTCACGGGTCAGGGTACCCCTACGTCTGCTCTCCAGGACCACCAGAGGGCAGGCCAGAAGGCAGGGGCTCCCTACAAGGACCTGATGAAAAGGTACGTCGACAACATCACCAATCCTGCGGTGCCTGCAGAGGCAAGAGCCAATGCTGCCAAGGCTACCTTCAAGGACAAGGAGTTCCTGTCGAACTTCACGGCCAAGAACCAGACCGAACTCTACACCCAGTTCGTCTCACCGCAGACGCTGAAGAACATGCAGGCCATCAAGGATACCGATCCTGAGGCGTGGAAGGCCTATACCGACTGGGCGTATTCCAACTTTGGCAGGCTGTAGCAGATCGACACCATCCAGGAGTCGAACACGGGCTCTGCTCCGGCTGCCTACAACGTCCTATGGGACGAGAAGAACAACCAGTTCACCATCGAGCAGACCGACCTGGGTAAGAACAATCCCAACATGTCGGCCCTCCAGGCTGAGGTCACGTGGGGTGAAGACAGCCGTGGGTGAACTCAACAGGGTTCTGAAGTCCGTGGGTGGCGTAGCCGAGGCAGACGGCAAGAACGTCTCCAGGGAGCTCAGGGACTTCCTCCAGGGCTCCGGGTTCTCAGGGTCCACCACCCGTGCGCCGACCTTCTGAACAAGCTCAGGACGCCCTGAGTGCCACCCAAGGGCAAGGCACGGGAGCCATCACCGCTGGTGAAGCCATCAAGCAGTCGAAGGCTGAGATCGACCTCCGATGCCAAGGCAGCCACCTACGCTGCCAACTACGGCACTGGTCTCTCGGAGCTGATCGCTGGAGGTGAAAGCGGAGGCAACTACAACCGGCTGGTGAACAAGACCGATGGGACCAAGGTGGTAGACCCCAATCTCACCAACATGACGGTGGCCGAGGTGCTCGAGAGGCAGAAGACCATGATGGCCGAGGGACACCCGAGCACTGCAGCCGGCAAGTTCCAGATCATCAGGGGTACGCTGCAGGGGCCTGGTCAACGATGGGGTGCTGTCCTCAACGACAAGTACGATGAGGTGACCCAGGAGAGAGCTGCCCAGGGTCTCATCCAGAGGCGTTGGAGGCAGGCCGGAGGTGATCCTGCCAAGTTCCTTCGCTACCTTGGGGATGAGTGGGAGATCCTGAAGAAGACCCCAGGCTCAGGGCCCAGGTGGCAGACACCCTCCTCAGTCAGGCAGCAGCCGATAACGACTCGTAACAAAAAGAAAGGGGCCCCGAAAGAGCCCCTTAAGTTTTGGTACTGAGCGGTAGCTCGTTTGTCAATCTCCATTACGGCACGCTCGATGTAAAACCATAGCGTCTGACAATTCCTCCTGAATCTCCAGAAGCCATCGTCGCCAGGTCACCGGGTCTTCACCGATCGGGTGGCCATATTTTTTCATACCTTTCACCGATCTCTGGGCCATGCGGGACATGACGGAGACAACAGCAGGATCGATGTCAGATACCACAGGAACCTCCGTGGCCGGTGATTTCACAGATGTCATGGCCGACGACTGCTTCATCGAACTCTTGCCCAAGCTTTTGAACGGCCTCAGAGTACGGCACGGATGTAAGAGGCTGTCCCCCACGAGATCCGTCTGGGTAGCACGTGAACCCACGTAGACGACTTGCGTATTTCGCCAGTACGGTGGCAAAGGACTCGGTGGTATCGGGGTTGTTGTCCCTAGATCCCCAGGCGGGCAGGTTGATTGTTGAGCTGATTGCCATGTCGACGTAGTCCTGGACGTCTGCCTGGAACTTGATCCGCCTCTCGTAATCCCTAGCAAGGTCAACAGCTGATTCAATAGTGTCAGGGTCTACTCCGTATTGGTCGATGATGTCTTTTGCAGCAGAGTCAACTGCGTACTGATATTTCCATCGCGAACCGTCAACAAGATATCGCCGTTTATAAGCCACGGCATATACCGGTTCAATGCCTGTTGTAGTTCCTGCAAGCATTCCGATAGTTCCTGTGGGTGCAATAGCCCGGTTAGCGACAGGCCTAGAGATCGATAGTCGGTCTGCTTCGCTTCGGCTAACGTCATTGCTTACTCCCTTGTAGACGGAGAGCCATTGGTGGAGTTCCTGGGTGACTTCATACCTGTGCCCACGCTTAATAAGCCACTCATGGACTCCCATGAGGCCAAGGCCAAGGCGACGATTTTTCTCGCGTACTTCGTAGACTTTCTTGTAAGGAAGTTCGGCCCTAAGCGTTCCAAACAATAGGAACTTTGTAGCCAGAGCAACCACATCAGCAAATTCAACAATTCCGTCAATGCGACTAAGATTGATGCTGCCAAGATTACAAACATCAGAATCATCTGCACTGGTAACTTCAGTGCAGGCGTTACGTAGTGTCTCATCTTCCTTGTCAAAGAAGTTAAAGCTGAAACCAGGTTCACCGGTTCTTAGGGCCTGCTCAACATTTGTCCTAAAGACATCACCAGGAGTCCCAGTGTTATAATAAGAAATAAGCCAGTCGGTGTCATAGTTGACCGAGATGTTGGTCATATCCAGGGGAGCTGGATAATCAAAGGATTGAGTCTTGGCGTATGCGAGGGTGTAGGGCTCTCCCGAGGCAGTAACAGCACCGGGGACGACCATCTGGTCCCAGTCCTTGGCGTGAAGGAACGCCTGGATGTCAGGGTGTTTGTGGTTAAGGGAGGCATAGATAGCACTACGTCGAGCACCTCCCTGCATGACCCTTCGTCCGATCTCGTTGACCATCTGCATCTTGGGGATGGGGCCGGAGGCTTTTCCCCCCGTGCGACGAATGCTGGCACCTTCTTCCCGGTACCTGGAGTAGTCGACTCCGATCCCTCCACCTGTAATGAGACACGACTCTGCTTTCCAAGACAGATTGGCCCAGTCCTCTCGGCTGTCTTCCTCAGCACGTAGCAGGTAGCAATTATTGTAGAAATGCACAGGGCGGCCAGCATAATAGAGATAGCGACCACCCGGGATGAACTTGAACTCACGAATATATTTCTTTAGTTCGTCCTTATCCTCCTGAGGGAGACCCTCTTGGATGACTTCCTCAACCAACGTATGTGCAAGATTCGCCCAAGCTGCTTCAGGGGTATCTCTATACTTGTAACCGAAAATGTCTTTGCTAAGTTGAGATCGAAACTTCACATCATTTGTATACTTAGTCACTGTTCATTCCAATGGACTCTAAAAATTTCTTCTTGGCCTCATCGTGACACTCGATGTCACCAAGCCTCTTGTCGATCTTATCCAAACGTTCAAGAGCCTCCCGAAGAAGGCGCTTGGTTTTATCATCGAACTGAGGGACCGGGTTGTTAGGCCACCTCTGCGGCCACGTCTGCATGTAATAGTCAGACACCATGGATACGGCACACATTATGACCTCTTGGGCTGTCGCTTCCTGTTGGCTGTCTTGGAGATGACCCGGGTAGGGACCTTCCTCAGGTCCCCTGTCCGGTGAGAGCCGACGTGATCGACCTCCTTGTTGTCTCCCTTGTGGACCTTGCCCTCCCGTTCAGCCTCACGCCTGGCTGCGTTACGGGCAGCCCTACGTTTCTTCTGGGCTGGCTTGGCGTGGTACTCCCGGTACTCCTTGGCGTAGTCACGAGCCATTGGAGGCTTCCTGGCCGATGATCTCGATGAACTTCATGGCTGGCATGATGATGCCACCGGCCTGACAACCACCCGAGTAGACTTGCACACCGAAGGCATTGGTTCGGCCGGCCTCGTCCTTGATGGGATAGATGTCCATCTCGACGTCACCCTCACGCTTGGGCATTCCAGCGACGTGGGGCTGCAGCGTGTCGTAGAGCTGGTTGCCGCTCTTGCCGGTGAACTCGGTGAAGTTCACGAGACCAGAGATGCGAGTGATGGTCTGACGGTAGTTAGCCTTGTCTTCACCTGGCTTACAGTCGGCAGCCAAGACGAGAGTCGGAAGGGCAACAATCGCAAAGAGAGACAGAACAAAAGAACGGATCAAAGGAATTCCTTTTCTAAATTTGAATAACCACCAATGTGGTCGTTGTTACGAAAGATCTGGGGAACGGTACCGACTGGAATAGCCCTTAAAAATTCAAGGGCAGCTGGGTCTCGTTCGATGTCGTGGTAGGTGAATTCGATATCGTGAGTTCGGAGGAGTTCTTTAGCGAGGACGCACCATCGGCAGTTGTCTTTGCCGAAGATGACCCACCCAGTAGAGCTTCCCACGAAACCGGGAACAGGGGGGCGATGATCTGATTCCATTGTGCTGCTAGGTCTTGGATTTCCTTCTGGGAGTGGGGATCACTACGGAGCTTGTACGCCCTGGCCCAGGCAGCCAGAGATCCAGTCACGTAGTAGGAGGTGTACATGGATTGAGGGAGGACCATACGGGCCTGCTCAGGGCAGACACCACTGTCTAGCAGAGCGTTATACATCTTGAGTGCAGGCATGTAGGCTCGCCCATGGACTTCCTGAGCCAAAGGCAGTAGATCAGCCTGCTCATCGCTACTACCCTGCTTCACATTCTCCGCACGTTTGCGCCACGTCTTAGGCGTATAGAACTCAGGAGGACTATCTACGTAGCGTCGGGATACCTCATTGTAGGAAAACCCCACGGTGTGCTTGAAACGTTGTCGGGCAACAAAGATTGGTACGGTTTCCCGTAGAGTGACCACGCAGTGGCTAAAAGGTGTCCAATGGTTATGAGCTGCAAGGTAGCCAATGAGCTTACAATCACGAATGGATAGCTCACTAAGGCTAGGTCCACAGTATTCTGATTCTTTGTCAAAGCTAACCCTTGCTGAATTGACGACCGTTAGATCGTCACCCATGTGGTTGATGTATTCAGCCTTCAACAGCTATAGACCTTGATGAGGTTCTTGTTTATTTCTTGGACACAGACAGGGCCCTTGATGGCCTTGTTACTGATCAGTCCCCCACCAGGCCTTAGAGCGTCCATAGTACCACACCCCGACACCAATAGCAGCAAGCACAATAAGCTCAAACATTTAACGTTCACTCCTCAGTTCCGTATTCAATCTCTACGTCAACCATTCCGTCGTCATCGACGTCTAGTCCAAGGTCAAGCCAGAAGACATCTTCATCTTCGGAGAGACCACCAACAGAGTACAGCCACGACAGGACTGCTGCCTCGATATTGTCAGCGGAAACCTTGATCGTCTTCGTAGCCGTCGTCAAATCGTCCATCAAGTATATCTTTCTTAGTAAGCTTGTGACGACGTTTCTTGTCAGGGATGAACCTGGGCTTGAACTCGTCGTCTTCTCGTAGTCGCTTGGCAATAGGGTTGCGACTATAGTGGGGTTGTTTCCGGTAGGACAATGTGTCCGTCCATAATCAAAAGAACTAATGCCTCATCAATTGTCAGGTCATTCTCAATGAGGATGTCTTCGACCGAATAGACCAGCAATGTCTTTTCGACCTCTTCGAGCAGTTCCTCCTTCTGGTCACCGAACATCAACCGTACTCTTTCCGTAGTGCATCAAGGCTAATCCATTGGGTATCGTATGCTCCGTCTTCCACGTTCCTCTTGACCACTACTCCACGCCACCAGCTGGTGGCTGACTCTCCTGCCCAGTCGTTGGTATAGTCCTGATAACATCCAACAACTGTTCCGTATATTTTACGGCTTCCTCCGACAGT